>PVKN010034783.1:0-11764 GCA_004027915.1 Capromys pilorides
AAAAATTAAGAATCTAGGTAAGTCTTCAACTGATCAATCACTAAAGTTATAAGAGAAATGAAGGTATGAAGAAAACAAAGTTCACAAAGCATGAAATTAAATTATATAGTACAGGGGGCCGGAGACATAGCTCAGTGAATTAAGCGCTTGCCTGGAAAGTTCAGGGTCCTGAGTTCAATCCTCAGTTCTGCAAAAACATAAATAAATAAATAAATTATATAGTACTTTTTCACTGAACTGTTTTTCTTACCGTAATTTGGAAATACATATTGGTTAACTTGCCTATGTGATGTCTGTTTCTCCGTCATCAAGTCCAGCATATAGTTTATCTTCAGGGATTCTGAGTGAAAACTGGAAGGATGAACAGATTCCTTTACAGGTGTCCTGGTGCCTGCAGTCCTGGGCGCTCCTGTTTACTCTGGAACAGATCAACAGAGCAGAAATGGAACTCTGGAAAGCAGCAAAAGGCCAGCACATTTTTAAAGCCAAAGAGAACCATTTAGCTGTACAGTTTTTCCCTTTCCTCCTGTGTTCCCAGGGAGCATCGTATTTTACAAAAGTAAAGGTAAGCAGAACAAGAATGCTTGGCCAGACCTCATCCAGGACACCGGGTGTGACTCTACTGATCACGTGCTCCTTTCAGGGCGGCAGACACCCCAAAGCCTGTCTTGCAGGGCTGAGCAGGTAGCTGGGTCTCTGTGCTTTGTTACCTTCATTGTGTCGTTAGAACAATAGATATGCAGCACATAACATGCAGTCAGTCTCCTAGCAAGGTGCCTCTCCTCAGAGCCTGCTGCCCAAATGCTAGCTTCCTGTTGTTATCTCGGTGTCAGAAATCTTCTCTAAGCATGCCATTTACATTGTGTTCCATTCTCTAGTCATGGGTAAAAATGTTTTTCCTTTATTCTCATAGCCTCCATTATCCTTGGGGGAAGTCTATGTTTCTTGTGGGGGTTTTTTTCTGCCCAATTCTAGAATTTTCACACTAAATAAATTAACATTGAAAACATGGTCAGAGCATCTTTTGGACTTGATTTATAGTCTTGTCAATTTTTTCAGAGCCACTAGGGGGCAGCACTAACTTGATTAGTGATAATTATTCTTACTCTTGTTTGGGCAAGTGGAGGATCAACCTATCACTTCTTTTAAATGTCTTTTCATCTGTGATGCAGTTAAGCGCCACCATTTTTCTTTCAAGCATTATCTAGTATTAATGCAGATGTAGGGAAGTGGTTACCATCATACAATGAAAAAGCGTTAACTGAGGCAACTTGGAGAATGTCTCTCGGAAGCCCTCACAGTATCTACAGCCTTTGATGGCATTGCTCCTCCCCCTCTACCCTCCCACACAAGTAATTTCCCTTAAGGAAATGATTGTGACTGTAAGCAAAGATTCAGCTTTAATATACCATGTTTATAACAACACAAACTGAAAACGTGGAAAGGTCCCACAAAAAAAGACTTAGAACACATAACGAACTTCTCTGTAGCTATTTAAAATTAAATTGCTGAAATGTTTTTCCCACATCACCAGACGTGACACACACGACAATTTTCTATTTTATGCACTGCACAGAAGGGCAGAATTTGCTTCCATTTCTCTATGTCTCTTCCCTGCCCCTCAGGTCACTCTCTTACCTCAGTCTGTCATCTCTCCTCAATAGCCAGTGCTCAGGCTACCCATAAATACCCAGATTTTTCTCCTACCCATTCTCCTCCTGGAGTCTCAAATGTTTCTTTTGCAGGGCCCAAGGTTCTTTTCCCTCTCCTTGCAGCTCCTATTCCTTCACACACAGGTCCTGCCCATCCATTCACCAGTACACACACACACACACACATACACACACACACACGTGTGTGTGTGTGTGTGTACAGGCAGCACCACCCCCATTCTCTACAACTCAGCTCTTCCTCTCTGCATTCCTCACCTGTCATTTTCTAACACAAAACCCCTAGAAGTCTTTCCAAACCATTGCTACTCCATGGACCTCTTCAGGACCTCTGGTCTCTGTCCCTGGACATCCCAGTTGTCTTCCCCAAGCCATCACTTGCAGTTGCTCAGCTTCAGCATTCAAATCCACAGATGTCCAAATCCTCTTCCTAGAGCATTCCTTTTATGCTGGCCTTCATGTTTAAGCCCATCTTTTTGCACTTTTTGTCTTCCTCACTGCTGGCTAAAGGGTCCTTGTCATGCCATTTGCTTGCAAGGGAGTCTTCCTCAAATATCTTGTTTGATTTTTTAAAAACACAGGCACATTTCTCCCCAACAAAAGTGCTCTCCTCCATACAACTTGTGACAGAAAATTTCTTGCTGAAAATGTATAAGGGGTTGTTAGCCTCTCCTCATCTTGTACAGCAGAGATAATGAAGCTCACTTCCTCCATTGCCCTAATTGTTTTTCAACATTATTCTTTATCCATGCATATTTGTCCAATATATTGATCACATGCATCATAGGGAATTTGTACCTATACATAATATATATCTTTATTCTTTATTCTCCATCTGCCCTCCACCTTTTACCCCCCTCTCCTCTCTGCACTGACCAAAGCTTTGTTTATCTTGAGCACAAGATGCCTGTAGAGCAGAGGCTCCACCTCAGGTGGTCTGGCCGACCAAAACCTGTGGAATCTGAGATGGCTGCAAAACAGCTTCTGCTTTCACTAAGGGTAGAATCCCATCAGTGTGCTGATGACACATACCCCTGCACCATGATAGTTGGTTTCTACCATGACAGCACTCCAGAAGAACCATCAAAGGAGCAAAAGGTGGTGACACCAGAATTCTTGGTAGACCTGCACCCTTTCTCAGAGTGTATGAATACTCCTTCCCTTCATCAGCCAATCCCTCTCCTTACTGCTTTCATCTTTAAACTCCCAGCTTCCAATAGATTGGGTTAAGAAGTGGACTCAGTAGTTTCTATCTCATTTCTATTCTTGACAAGAATTAAACTTTCCTTATTGCTCAGTAGGCAGTTGGTCATGTTATTGATTCCACAATTTCGAGAGGGAGAAAGATCTTAGTTTGGGATCAAAAGTTGATAATGAAATGAGTTAACAATTCATAGATTAGAACTTATAAAACTGGTGAATTTGTCCATGGAAATGAAGCAATAGTTAATATCCCCCATAAGTTCTATGATTTAGGGAGTTGTAAGGAAATAAAGAAGAAATAAGACAAAATAAGAGTAAACTTATTTAAAAATTAATCTAAATCAGAACCTAAAATCTCACTTGAATGTCGTTGTGATCCTTGCGAAGAATTTTTTTAGTAGTTGGAAATTCAACTGCAATAAATAATACATGTTGTTGATATTTGTGTGTTACATCTACAGCCTTTTCTCAAAGATTATTTTTAAGTACAAAACAGTCATTAATATGTGAGCTATGCAATCAAGTGATCCAAAAACTTACAATGAAGACCTTGAAATATCCTGTAAAAGTGAAAACACTTAAAAAGACAAGAAAGATGTAACATCCAGTGCCTTTGGGTCCCATTACTGATACTGAAACAGAAGAGCAGGTACCCTAAATGGTATTTTCAACATCTCCTAAATAGGCCAAAGTAGATTGGATAAAATAGAAAACTTCTTTGAAGTATAACAACAAGTAACCAAAAAGATAGACCTAAGCATGTGATAACTGTATGAAAATAAAGACTTTCTAGTAATATAGATACTTATCACCTTTGGAAAATGATCCTTTAAGTATCAAATGATTCTAAACATGTCTATTTACCAAGGACAAGAATTGAATATTTGTATTTTACTGAACTTTCCAGTTTCCTAAGTCACTTAAGAACCAACTCTTCAGCCAGTTTTAGTTAGGAGTTCTGTAAAATATTTTGCTTCTTAACATTTCCTGCCTTTATGAATATTATAACTTTTGCTGGTTATTTGTGTCTTCATTATGAATTTCTGCCATGGTAGAACAGAGCCCAAGGAAGGAACTCTTAGCACCTATACTAAATGACCTGACCAAATTAAAATGCCTAAGTTCTCATGTCAGCCTGTTATTGTTTTCTTATTCCAACAGTGAAAAATATCAAGTGTGTAGCTCCCTGCTTGCTCTGCTGCTGTAAAGCACTGCTTCATGGGACTCTTGAGCTCCCAGATGTCCTGCTGGCGGTGCCAAGAATGTGAGACCCCAAGTACACCTTATCTCAAAGTGTTTTCGCAGGGAGCAGCTTACAGAGTAAGATAACCTTTCCTCCCAGACCAAGGGTGCTTGGTAAGGAAGCATGCTGCCCAGGTACTGTGTCTGTCTCCCTCTAGAAAACTCACATGTACAGCCTGGGTGTGTGCACTACCTGTAGCGCTCACAAGAGTGGAGTTTCAGGGGCCAGTAGAACCCTGCTGATGTCCCAGTTACTGTCTTCTGTGGGAATAGAATTTTTCAGTGTTGATCCCGGAAGCCTCCTCGTTTCTGGCAAGATGCCTAAAATCATGGCAAGCTAACTTGTTAAGCTCCCAGAATATTAAAACCTCAGCCTTCAGAATTCTCAAAATCTACCTTGCAACTTGTTTTATTTATTCCTGTAGAAAATTACACGGGTACCTAAGACATGTGAGGTTCTAAGGGAATATAAGGTGAATAGTAGTTGGAGAAGTTCGACCTAGTAAAAAATGCAGATATTCAAGCACACTTTTAGGAAAATAATATATATTATCATTATTATTAAGGGCAAGGCATGGAGATGGCTTTCTGGAGGCAATAAAAATTAAGTTAAAGATGAAGAACAATTTGCCACACTAAAAAGAGATAGAGGACATAGAGAATGCTCCAAGGCAGGGAAGAAAGAAAGAACATGGAATAAATGAAGAACTAAAATCAGTTAGGCATAAAGATTAATTGAAAAACTCAGTGACATGGCTGAGAGATACCGAAGACCACATTCCTGAGTGCCAAACATGACCTCTTGTGGAGTTTGATCTTCAGCCTGAAACGAATGAGAGAATTGTGGAAGCTTATGGACTGTAGAAATCAAATCACAGAAGTTTCGTGGGAAGCTGGAGCTGTGGGAGAGAATTGGAGGGCCAATTTACCAGCTTCAAGATAAGTTTCCTCTGAGAAACAGAGCTGGGTTCTATTAATGGTGACTTTAACTATATCCTTAATGTCCTATTTCATTTGAAACTAACAAAGAGAATTGAAGACAGAAAAGCAAACAATTTTAGGCATGTTGAACAAATGTTACATACAATTACCTATTGGCATCTATTTTCTGCCCTACTGTATATTGAAATATTACATAATTTTAACTAATATAGATGTTAATTAAAGCCATCAATTAATATAAACTTCACATAACAAATATACTATATAGCAATTATATTCTTGAATAATCTCACAATTCAGATAGCTACTAGTGTTACAGCTAAGAATCAACCCATGTGAATTTTAGCAGAAATTTTGATCACACATATGAATAAACTAAGAATTATGTCACTAAATGCTCAATTATCATTCTTTACTGATTTCTGGAGAAGATTCGAGTTAACACTACTGCCCACTAGACAATTGCAGCGTGTCATTGAATACCTTCTCTTAAGTTGTTTCAGATGACAAATTATAGCTAGGAGTGACTGAGTGCCCTGTGATCGTGTCTTTGCAAATGAAATGCTTGCATTTCATTGTGATTAAATGTGATTAAGAGTCAATGTGATTAAAAACACGACCAGGAATTAATTGTGCAGTGTCCTTCTCCTATCTTAACACATAGTAGATACACAATAAATAGTTGTTAACTGACTGGCCAGCCTCCAGGAAGCTATATTCTGGGAATACATGGAATGTATCTACTTAGCCCCTACTGTGCTAAACCTGGGTAATGATTAAATTTGATTTGAGAGTCACCTGGAATATTAGGAAAGCCCACATCTCCATGTGTCTAGTGAACCACAGAAGCCTGAGTTTAGGGTCTACAGATGGCCTTTGACCCTTTCCTATCTGGCCCTGTTCCTCTGCTTTGTTTCCCAACCACTGTGAACATTACAGCTTTCCTCCACCACACCCTTCCACTATGACAGTTCTTTCTTGGAGCATCCAGAAGCTATGAACTGAAACGTGAAGCCATGAGCCAAGTAAACATGTCCTACAAGTCACAGATGCCAGATACTGGAGCCAGCTATGGTCAAGCTGATGATAAAAACTATCCTAAAGTAGAGGCCAGCTGGTATTTGTTAGATTAGTGAAGAGAAAGCTAAAGAGGCTTTGATTCCTAATGGAAATTTCCCAGATCTCCATACTATCTCTTCCTCGCAAATTTATATTTGCTATAACAACATTTAAAATCTTTTTTTTTTTTTGCAATTACTTGTTTTTATGCCCCATTTCTATTACCACAGCATAGTATCTTTTAAGTCTTTGAGAGCAAGGTTTATTCCCTTTTTGCAATTTATTACACTGTGATTGTAGGTGGAAAGAAAAAATTAAAGCTAAAATTAATCCATTGAAATATTTTTAAGTTCAGGAGATTTACAATGATATTAAACTATATAGCTTCAAGCATTTAAAATGAATTACACTTAGCTGTCTTAAGTTACTTAGTAGCAAGTGATTGGACTATAAAATGTCTTGCTGTTCTACCTTCAGGGTATTACTGTTTGCTAAGCTATTTCCTACTGAAGAAGACCAGTGAACAAAGATAGCTGCCAAACATTTTCTAGGTTGTTGTTCTGTTTGTAAACAGAAAGTGTATAATATTTAACAAGATGAAGTCATTTGCAAACTAGATTTATGCAGAATGAAAGAACTGAAAAGACAGGGAAATTAAGACACTCTCAAGTGCTTAATGACTGCATTAATTAAGAGGTATGTAATTGGAGAAATTAAACAGAAGAAGTAATGGCCTTTGAGTCATTAACTTATTCCAGGAGTACTGCTAATATTTACCAGGTGATTCTCTTCTAGATTGAGAGTAGAGAATCAATCTGCTGTAGCATAGTCCTTGTTGAATGTAACCAATAATAGAAATCTTTTGGAAAGTTTTTGAACAACACAAGTCCTATAATCTTCCTATTCCATAATGAGACTCTTCAGCGTGGGACAGAAGGCCTAGGATTTTTAAAAACTTGCCAGTTTGGGGGGAATTTCGTTTTCTTTTTGCGGGTTTTTTTTTCTTTTTTTGCCCTTTTAATAAAAGCTGATCAAGTTTAGGCATTGTTGTTTTAGAATGAGGCTTCTCGAGCTGGGCAACATTGGCACTTTGGAGGGGCTGGATGTAGAGTGCCCCATGCATTGCAAGATATTTAGCAGCACTGTTGGTCTCTATCCCTGGACAGAAGCACCTACTTCCTTTGAGTTGTAGGAAGCAAAATATATCTGGACAGTTCCGCATGCCTCTTAGGGACAAAATCACCACCAGCTGAGAACTACTGCTCTGGCGCTTGAGACAATGCTGTCGGAACTTGCTGCAATAGGGCTGGTGCCACAAGCCACATGTGGCCACTGAGCAATCTCTAACTATGCCTCGTGTGAGTAGGCGTGAAATGCTAAATTTTATTTGAGTTAATTCAGTGTTATAAACATGTGAAAAAAATGTGGCTAGTGATTACTATATGCAAACTTGTAACATGTAATCTTTTGTGACTGCTTAATATGCTTCTTAATATTTTCTTGGGAAAAATTGGCACTTTTGTCTATTTGCTCTCATTTCTCAACAGGTTAAACATATAATTACCATATGACCATGCAATTTCACTTCTAATCATCCACCCAAGAGAAATGAGAATTTAGGTCCATGCAAGCATTTGTACACAAATATTAAGAGCGGTATTATTAATAATAAGCAAGAAGTGGGCATAACCCAAACAACCATCAAAGCATCAATATCTCTGAACAATTATTTAGCAATAAAAGAAGAATAAACTAAGGATATAATGCTAGAGTACAGGGCAACCTTAAAAATGGTGTATTAAAAGTCAGTCACAAAAGACCACGTATTACAAGATTCCATTTATGAGACATGTGCAAAATAAGAAACAATGGAGACAGAGAGTAGATTTGTGATTCACAAGGAAGGGCTAGACTGAATAAGCAGACAGTGTGACACAGAGCTGCTGGATATAGCATTTCATTTGGAAGTGATGAAGACATTGTAAAATTAAATGCTGGTATCATTGTAGAACTCTGTGGTTATACTAAATGTCATTTAATTGTATGCCTAATTGGATAAGTTTTATAGTAAGTGAATTATATCTCACAAAGCTATTTCAAGAATCTGTCAGTATAATCCATCAGATGAACAGATCCAACAAGAGCATCTGCCTGATTGTATCAGTTGGTACAAAGTATTTATTCTTGAAGTGGAAGTAGCTTTTAAAAGTATTCTCCCAAGACATTCTCTCCACTGCCTGCCATCACCCTCATTTCCAAGATAAATAAAATAGTGCTATATTGTATCCAAAGTGGGATGAAAAATACTTAAGAATGATCCTTAGTAAAATCATGTCCTTCTAAGAACACTGTAGTATATGGAAGAACTTGGATGACATTACTGGGATAATCCCAGCCTGCAAATCAGAGGATCTGCTTTTGTAATTCCTGATTCCTTTCAGCATCTGCTGCTGGGAGGAATAATAAACATGTAAACACTGCCAATGAAAAATATAGAAGGAATCAAAGCTTCTAGTATTCCGCTGTATTTTGTCATGAGTCAGGCTGGTCAGACCCTGGTCAGACCCTTAGGATGGATAAAACCATTCTAAGCCATGAAAGAGAAACAGCTTTATCAGAGCATTAGAAGATAGCATTCACTTATTTCATGTAGTCCCAGATAAAGTTTTAATCTCACTCAACCCAGGCAACTTCATAGGGAATCAATACATTTCATAGGTTTTAGTTATAAGTTGGATCATGTACTGAAAATAATGTTCAGGTTCAAAGTGCTTGAGCATTGATTATTGAGGAAACCCTGACATGCATAGGAGGCAGGGTTGGAGAAACCACAGAAGACCAGTGAAGTAGTCAATCTAAATGAAAAACAAAACGTATTAAAAGCCATTACAGGAGCTGGAGAGATAGCTCAGTAGAATAAGTGCTTGTCTGGCAAGCATAGGGTCGTGGGTTCAATCCCCAGTACCACAAAACAAAAACATAAACAAAAACTATGCCTTTATCTTCCAGAAGAAATAATGTCTCAAATATGTAAATAGTTTGAGTGGTTAGGAAAATATTCATGATGAAATTATATGAAGATGAGGGCATGGCTTAAAGACAAGAAAAAATTTAATTGCTAAAAAAATGAGAGAGAGAGAGAGAATTTGTAGGGTAGGGAAAAGTATTGTTTAGTAGATTTCCGCAGAAAGTTATTGAGCTCACTTAAAAACAGTAACACTGTACATCATAGCAATTTATTATATATTTCATAAGAAACTGTAATTTGGAAGTTTTCAACATTTCCTAACACAAAGAATTGATAAGTGTTTAAGAAAATTGAAATGTTACCACGATTTGATCATTCCATATTATATACAGATACGGAATTATGAGACTGTGACCTATAAGTATGTACAATTTTAAAACAACAATAAAACAATGACTCTTACTTAGTCTTTCTTCCATTCACTATGGATGCAAATGGTTTCATGGAGTGTTTATGAAAATAGAAATGACTTTTGAGTGGTTCTTAGAAGAGTCTGATTTATTAAGAAGGCAACTGTCATATTCAAAACAAGATGTGTCAACTGTGCTCTGAATTTCTTATAACTAGATAGTGGTAGCTTCCTGCGACCCTCACCTTCTGTCTGGATTGAGAGTTCTGAGAGCCCCCAACAGACACTTAAAGTAGCACTTAAATTCTTTTTTAAAGATTGCTATTTTTTGTTTGCTTTCTTACTAGATGGTAAATTTCTCGAGAATAAAACAGAACAGTGACTTATTGTTGACATTCACTTTCATTTTCAAGGATTTCTTATCAAAATGTAAGAAGACAGACTTTTCCAACACTGGTGGGTAGGGTTTCATTTTCAAATGTTTCTTAGGTCAACTGGCACCTTCCCAGATTAGGTAAAAGGTTAGCTTCATTCAAAGGTTAGCTTCATGCCTGGACTCTGCCTCAAAACTTTGTGGTAAATCACACTGTACAGCAGTACTGAGTTTCACTAACTTGAGGGTTAGATTCTAAATGGATTTCTTACACATAGTGACTCAGTAGAGTGGTTTTAGCACTATTAAATTGTCTTTGAGTAAAATTTGTTCCAAAAAGTATTGTTTAGTAGATTTCAGACATTTGAACCATGTTCCCCTTTTTGGGTACCCCATAAGATTTACGTGTGAGATGCTTAAAAAAAAAAAAAAACCACAATGACACAGTTGTTCAGTGACACCCACAGGGTGTGGAGGAACTCATATACTCATGCACCTTGAATACTGCCTATCTGACAGGAAGAACAGGGTCAGGATAATTGAGCCACTGAGGGTACTGATTTATAGCTCATGTCATATTCCTGGATGATGGCTATTAAATAAGAAATTTTTTATATTCTTTGCATACTCTAGATGCCTAGACCTAATCCTAGTACTCTTCTTAATTCATGCTTTTTCTACATAGATCCCCCAATTGCAATATTATAATGGATTTTCTGGCAAAAAGTCTCAAAATACGATATTTCTACTTCTACCAACTGTCTTAGTTACTCTTCTCTCATTGCTCATTGCTCGGACAAATACCAGGCAAAGAACAAGAGTGAAGGGAGGAGTTGCAGCAGCTCAGGCAGCTAACCTCTCTTCTTTCCTTACATTGAAGTGCAAATCACCTGCCCCAAGGGAAGTGCAGCACCCACACCTGAAGTAATTAGTTTCAAATTCCTGAAGCTACACCACAACTGCATGAGGCTGTGGGGGGACACCTAGACACAAACCATAGCACCAACTCAGTAAATAATATAACAGTTATAATTTCCTTGTTTTGAGACTGCCCTTCTCAGTGCAGACACCACCTCAGTTTGAAAAAAAAGACAATGATAAGTAAAGCCCATACATGTCTCCATGGTAGCACCAGCCTGCTGGAGCCTGTCCTTATCACTAGAACTGTAAGAAGTCCTTTAGGGCTGCTGCTGTTCCCCAGGCTCCTGGGATAAGAAGAAGCAGACAGAAATGTACTGTTTTAATTTCTGAAAGCACACACACAGATGGACTTCGGATTGAAAAAAATCTGTATCTGTTGAAACCTTTGGCCAGAGTTATAAACCTATGTGCCGCGTGGCACAGATGCCTCTGACTCTGGAACACAGAACAAAGAGCATTTCACTTAGTCATCCAGAGCAAAACACTGAAGAAACAGAAAGACAAACTGTTGATGCTGTCCACTGCTGTCCTGGAGGACTCCTTCACAGCCTAGATCAAGGTTCCATAGAAAGTTCTAGCTCCAAATCTGGGGTTGTAGATGATAAAAATTAGTATGGAGTTCATCTCCTGGGACCTAGAAATCTACTTCTCTTTTTCATTTGTTCCTGTTTGGGGTAACAGTGTTTACATTTATTGTGGGAGTTGATATATGTATGAACCACCTCTTAATTCTTGATTTTTTTTTATCCCCTACTCCTACTCTCACTGCTCCCTCCAACTCTTGAGCTTCTTCCCATTTGCAAAAGCTCTTTTTTTTTCTTTCAATTCCTTTTTAAATACACTTCTAACAGTGATGAGTGGAGATTTTTCAGAGTAATAAAACTTCGAAGTAGTCAACAACTTCTAAGTCAATGCTGACTTCATTGTAGAGGTGAGGGATGATAAGATTCAAGGTCACAATGCTCAGCAATCCCTAT
>PVKN010034784.1:0-11770 GCA_004027915.1 Capromys pilorides
GGGAGGGAATAAAAAAGAATTAAGATTTCTTATGTATTTGTGTTAACTCACCAGGAGACATGTAATCACTATGTGCTGCAAACGTGTACTAATAGAAAGATATGAAAAAAAGAGACTGACACAAATGGCAGTCGTGTTTACCCTTGACAAATAACTTGACTATTCAGCAAGCCTTGTAAAAGGTTCTCGGTATTATCCATTGCTAAATTGGGGTCTTGCTGAGTTCTGAGTTATGCATACCAGCCATCTGGGAGCCCTCGGTTGAGGCCCAAAGTCTCTAGTATGTCATTGGCTCAGGTTTTGCTCCAAGCCAATTTGTTTCTTTCTCTTGCCTTTCCTCAGCTTCCCTTTGCCTACACATTCCAAATCCTTTTCCTTTTTCCCCTCCTTCACTGGACAATGGTTTTTCCCAGTCCCTTAGTTCTGCCAGACCCTAGCTGACTTCTCAGAGCCCAGCTGATGGCTTCCTTTCCAAAGCTTCTGGAGCCAACACTGCATGCAGAAGATTGCTCACATGATGGACTGATGATGAATGATAGCACAGCTGATAATCATATGCTCATATAATCCAGTACCCTGTGGCCACCACTTTCTGAAGCTCAACAGGATTCATCTGTTGGCAAGGAAACTCTGAAGAGGACCTTCCAAGATAGTTATGGTCAAAAGGAACTCTAAGTCTTAGAAACAGAGTCCAGTGCTTCCTGGAGCGTTGGAGTGTGTTGGCCTAACATAGAGTCTACTTAGGTTGTCTAGGAAAGCAGCAGAACTTGATCTCATATCCACTGTCCTGCCTTGAAATCTCAGCATATCAGAGCAGCTGTGGTAGAAGCTTCAGTAGACAAGAGTTGTTGATCGGACCTATGTATGGGCAGTAGCTACTATGGCATGGACAGGAACCCAGTGTTCTTGACCGGAGAAGTCTGCAACTCCCACACCAGGTCTGCTAGCTAGAAAACCAGACTTTCCAATAGCAGAAATTGCCTTCTCCAAGGAGCGGTTCCTCTATTTTCTGGAGATCACACTCAGGCCTACCTCAATCTCCAAATGCTTGCCCTTATAGGCCTGTGACATACTGGACTTAACTGTATCTCATCTCCTGGTCATTCTTGTTCTCTAAGGCAAGGGATATTGTTCACAAAGGAAATGATTAACTGTCTCCTATTTGCCAGGACTTCCCCCTGGGAGGGGATTTATTTATTCATCTATTTATTTGTCTTTTTGAAACAGGGTCTCTCTATGCAGTCCAGGTTGGCCTTTAACTCACTTTTGTATCCCAGGCTGACCTTGAATTTGCACCAATCCTCCTGCCTCAGCCTCCCAAGTGCTTGGATTACAGGTGTGCACCACAATGCCCAGCTAGGAGAAGATTTAATACTGTAGTCTTCTGTAAATTGGGAGAACAATGAAAGCAAAATTCCAGAGTGCTTTATGAAAATAGTTGAGCCTTAATGATGAGGAAACTCAGGAGACAGAAGAAACTTAAGGACTTAGTGGCATAAAGGCATAGTCTATGTCTCTGGATTAGTCACAAAGAATATTGGAGTTAGGATTCCTAAAGTGTATTGGTCAGGGTTTTACTTAGAGGAACAGAACAGATATAAGGAATGGATATTAACACAAAATATACAATATATAAGGAATTATAAGATTGGCTTACAAAAATCTGGCACAGATTCAGATGAGGAAGTGTGCAGAGGGCGTCTACACACTCCAGACTGAAGAATTCAGTCCCGAGGTCTGAAACTCACTGCAGTGCACTGTGTAAGTCTCTATTTGTCGGCTTATGGGTCTGTGATGGAACACTGAAGTGTCTGTGATGGATGCTGAAGAGTCTGCGATGGATGGTGAAAGATCCAATCTGGAGGCTGAAGAGTCTGCGCTGCAAGCCAGACGATGAAGTCCAGGCCGAATGCGAAGACTGAAGCTTCTCTGAGGAAGTGATGTCTTGACTCCTTCCTCAGCCCTTTAAAAAGTCTTTGTGCTCAGTCACTTTGATGTGGCCCATTGTGCCCTATGGTGGAACCAATTATACCCCAGGATGGGCCCTTGATCCTGCTCTAGGGAGGAGCCAATCATATCCTAGGCAGGCCTTGGTCACACGCCAGGGAGGAACCAATTGTACCCCAGGGCAAGATTCCCACCAACAGGGAACCGGGCTGCTGAGTCATCCAGTCAAGTTGACAGAATGTATCAACCACTACATAAAGCCATCTGGGCTTTTGGTTTCCAATCTCAGGTGTTCATTAGACCTACCAGAAAATCAGTCCTTACTACTTAAGGTTCTGATTCAGGATATCTGGGGAGATGCTGAGATTTTGCATTTTTAAAATATTTATATGCCAAGTTTAGGAATTACTGGTCTAGTCCAATGTTTTCACATTACTTTCAGTGTTGTTTTGCAACTACTAAAGCTGCCATTGAAAGCCCTCTGTGTTCTAATTCTAATCCATCCTTTTGCATTGCAGCACCCCATTCATATGCCACTGGAGTTATCATACAAAATACAGGACGTGGGCTGAACATGGTGGCACATGCCTGTAATTCCAGCACTTAAGAGGTTGAGGCAGGAGATCAGTGTGAGTTCAAGATCAGCCTGGGCTACAAAAGTGGGCTCAAGGTCAGCCTGAACTGCATAGTGAGACCCTGTCTCAAAAAGCCAAAAAAAAAAAAAAACAGGATGCTAGTTAAATGTGAACTTCAGACCTACAAAATTTTTGTCATGATTTATTATCAATTCAAATTAATGTGGGCATCTTGTACTTTTATTTACTCATTATGTTGACTGTATGCATTCTGTACTTCAGACTACTTGAATGAAATTTCTCATTTGTATTCTCTACAGTTTTACCCCTGGATTTTTAAAGATGTTATTCCCTCTGTTGGGAATATTCATCTTACCATTTTTCCAAATCCTGTCTATCTTTTAACTTGAATGCTGGCTGTTCCTTTAAAGCTTCTTATCCCTTGAACAGACATTCATCTCATCTCCAGTAGAACTGTCTCTGTATTTTCACCTCCTCATTCCCTGTTTTTGATAAGCCATCTTTGCCCCAGTGGCTTAGCTATTCTGTGGAGCATGAGCTGGCCCTCTGAGGGTGGGGATTGGATCTAAGTAGAGGGTAGAAACATGGGCCCAGGAGTCAAGTGGCTTTTACTTGAACCCAGATCTGTCATTTACCATCTATGTGACTTTGGGTAATACTTTCCACCTCTCAGATTCAGTTTATTCATATATAGCATGGGCATTACAAGAATCATATTCACATAGAATTGATGTGAAAACTTAGAGAGTCAAAATTTTGAGTGTATTCAGCACAGAGAAGGCATACATAAAGGGCACAATAAATGCTAGATATTGTTGCAAATCATCATCATCTCTGAATCCTCAAGACCAAGTACAGAAGAGCAATCAGTAGTCTGTTGAATGAATGAAAGAATGAATGATACAGAATATAAGTAAAAGCCTGGATGTAAGATCCTGAGACTATAGGCAGGAAATGCTAGATTCCAGTCTTAGTGGCTTTGCATTGAAAATCGTGTGCATTGGAAAGCACTGTTCCTGAGGAGAAATTTTCTATCCTTTTTTTTTTGTTGTTGTCATCGTTTTACCACCAGGAAATGAACTCAGGACCTTGTGCTTGCCAGCCAGGTGCTTATGCAACTGAGCTATAGCCCCAGCCCCTGAAATGTTGTATCCTTGAGCAGCAAAATACAAGAGCATATTCAGAGATGGCCATACAAATGTTCATTTCCTAGGAACACTCCTGTGCTTCTATTCTCTCCAGTGATTATTAGAAATGGAATTCCAGACTTATGCCTTTTAGAAGCTCTTGCCTTCTTGTGAAGTGTCAGTCTGTTTCCATCAGAATTTGCTCCCTGTTAGAGTGAAATACACTAATTGAAAGACTGGTAAATATCTAGAGACCAAGGAAAAAACAGATGAAACACTAAAATGCTAACTGCCAAGTGCTGTTCAAGCGTACTTTTAGTTCTTCACTATTTGCCTCCCCAACACATGCAGTAGCTGAAGGTCACTAGGTCCATAGCACTCACTAAAATGAACATAAAATTAATATGACTGAAAGAGCTGAGACCAGTAGTCTTCTAATACAATGAGATGTATTATTCTCATCTAAATCACATGACATTTTTGGAACATGACAACCAGCATATCATCTTGTATATAGCAGATGCCAAATAAATATTTGTTGAATGAATGACCTGACATTGTTAAATGAAAGGTAAAAATAAATAGGTGAATACACAAACATGTTTTTCAGAAAAGTTTTTGTAGTGCTGGGGATGCAAACCAGGTTCTCATGCATTCTAGCCTAGCAGTCTACCACTGAGCTATATCTTCAGTCCCTATAAATGGTTTTTAAAAAGAAAATAAATGTAGAATAAGTCTATTCTTTCTTTATACCTGATATGTTTCTGGTTCAGCCTAGGAAAGTGGTCAATTTGGCTTTGCCATAGGATCCTGGTGGAACAGTAGCACAAAAGCCATTTATAGTCACCCGCCTTAGGCTTGATAGGAATCTGAGGAATCTGGACCAAACCTTAACTTTTCCTCATACACATCTAGTGCCAGGGGCTCACGGCCTTTTGGAATAGCTGTGCTTTGATCTTTGGATGCTCTGAAAAGCTCTGACTTCTGCTTTAAACTGATTTGTGCTAATACTGAAGCCGCTCCAGCACCACAGCTGCTACTCTGAGAACTGTAAAATGGTATTTTGTTGAAAGGGATAGGAAGTGAATTTTCCTATGATGCAGCAGGAGAACCAGCTGTAAGTCAGAGCTCTGTCACTGATTCGCTGTGTGAAATGAGGAATCCGTTTTCCTCTCTGGGCCATAGTTTTCCTTTTTGCACAATGAGGGGATTTAAACAGTTTCCCTTTGTGCTGAATAAGGACCTCTAAAAATGTTGTAGCTGAGAGGTTCCAAGTTTTCCACTGCGGCCTAATTAGGGTCTTCTAAAGGAGTGGTTCTCAAAGCATGGTCCACGAGTCCCTGGGGTCCTGAGAATCTTTCTAAAGGTCGATGAGGTCTCCCTTTTCAAATTTTGTAGCAGCAGGAAGCAGGGTTTTCCTTATATGCTTTACCCTAACCAAACTGCTTCTCACAACAGACTGAATGCCGAAGCAGTTAGGAGCATCCAGCTGTCTTCTGTTAAGCTAGACATTAAAGAGATCTAAAATATGTAAAACAATGTCACTCTTCTCTGTAGATTTATTTTTGTTTTGGAAGATATTGCTGTTCTTCATAAATTACATAAAATATGTTCTAAAATATGTTAACATTAAAAACATTAAGCATATTTTAAAATAAATTTTCCTTAAATGTCTCAGGCTTAACGTCTAATATTTTATTTATTTATTTATTTTTTATATTATGGCCAGCTTAGCCTGCTCTGGGGGGTGGGGCTGGCGTAACATGTGGTGCCAGGGATTGAACCACGGTTCCTGTGATTGCCTAAGCTTGCCTAAGTAAGCACTTTAGACCACTAAGCCATCTTGCCAGCCCAACCTCTAATATTATAAATACAAGGTGCATAATTGAAAATTCTTTAGGGTCCTTAACACCTTTATTGTTGGTTTATTTGTTTTCTTTCCAGTGCCAGGAATGGAACCCAGAGCCTTACCCATGTTAAGCAAGTGTTCTACCACTGAATTCTACCCCTGGCCCAGAGAAATACCCTTTCATTTTTGTTCTGTTTTACTGGGGATTGAATGTAGGATCTCAGCACTGAGCTACATTCCCTAAAACATTTTTATCTTTTGTTTTGAGAAAAAGTCTCTCTAAGTCACTAAGTTGCTCAGGCTAACCTTGAACTTGCAATCCTCCTGCCTCAGACTCACTGCCCCAGGGATTAAAATGTGTGCCACCACAGCTAGCTCTAACAACATTTAATAGTATTAAGCAGTGCTCTTCTAGGGTATGTCTCTGACTTCGCCTACCCTCTCCGCATCTCTGATGCAATCTAAATACCTGACATAGGTATAAGCTCAGTGACTTCGGGTTAGAGGCTATTCTTCCTTCCTCAAGGTCTTCACTATATTAAGCCTTTATTCTCTTCCTTGGCATAAAATGGACACTCGAGTCTTAGAAGAGAAATGCTAACCCTTGAGTGAGGAAACAAGGCAGCTGATCAGGCAAGGGTTGCTTGGCCAGCCTCCCCTTGTTGCTCATCCACAGCTGCTGAGCCCTCAAGCTCCCACCTTCCCTAACTTCTACACTGAGTGCTCCCACCCCCATCCAATGAGATCAGGCTTCCTGCTGCTGCACGCATCTATTAGGCAGGCATTAGGTGTGAGGAAGCTATGGGGGAAGGAAGCCAGGGCAGAACAGAGGACTTAGTGTGAACTGTGAGAATTTGCTTTTACTTCATGCTCCTTTTTTCATAATAACAAACCAAGAACGTGAATAGGGATCTTTATCCTCATGCTCATGTGACAGTCAGGGAAATGGAGAGTGTTTCAGATTTAGGTTCTCCTAAGGTGGTTACACAGTCAACAAGTAGTAGGGCTTGGATTCGAACTCACATGTGGATGATGCCAAATCAATACTGCTTCCATTTTCCCAGAGGCAGGGAAAGTCACGAGCACCCAAAACAGAAAGATGAAGGAAGGAACTGACATTTACTGAGAACATTATGAGCCAAGCATAATAAGTGTGTGGATGTTTCCTTGTTAACTCTTAGGAGCAATCCCTTCCATAAGCTTCAATCCACACCTAGGCTCCGAGAAGCCATGCAGCTTTTATAAGCCATGTTGCTAGAAAAGAGCAGAACCAGGATTTAAATCTAAGCCTCCAAAGCCCCTGCTTATTCAATAATAACAAATAGCACTTATTGAGAGTTTACATTATGTCAGGCTCTGTAACAAACGCTTTAATTCATTGCAATAATGCCTGATAACAAGGTAGGTAATCTTATTAGCCCCCACTTTAGAGACAGAAAAGTTGAGGCAATAACAGGTCCAAAATTGCCTAAAGAAAACTTGAAAAAAAAGTATGAAAACTTGTACTGGGCTCTGGGCAGTTGGCTATCAGAGGTCATGGGTTTAACCACCTCAAGAGTAAACTGACACAAAAGGTCCAGTACTAAAACTGAGGCCTCTTTCATTCTCTGTCCAGTGAGTTATGCTATGCTATCACTTTCGGTTCCAGATTAACGCCCAAAGCTATAGGGGCTGCGTTTCCTGCTAGAGGCTTGGATCTCATGAAGAAAATGAACTTCAAGGGGCAGGGGCCTCTAAGACCACAGGAGGTAGCCATGTGCCTCTCCAGCAGCAGTTGCTCCACCTCATCCTCTGGCTGCAGGTGAAGAGGATACATGCTCAAAGAGAGAAGGCATTCTTTCTGCCCTAGCTCTTTATGTTGCACCACTGCCCTGCCACACTGGGGGTTCCTTGCTATAAGCCTGGGCTCAGTTAGACTTGACAGTGAAGGAGCTTTTCATCTTAGCTCCTGCTGAGTACTGTATCTTTTTGAATGGTCCAGTAGGACTCGCATGTCAGATATTCCTGCTGTCAGAGGCCAAAAAGTGAGAGATCAGTTAATGCAAAGCCCTCAGAGCACAAATGGAGAAACTAAATACCAGAGAGCAATTTGTAAACAGAGCTGGATGGACACTTGCTGGCTCTCTGGACAAATGTCAGGACTGAACCACGGGTGAGGAAATTTCTTGAAGGCAAGCAGAGATGTGCTCACAGCAGGCTTAGAACCTTCCAGGGTTCCAGGACTTGGCCCTTTGCCTGACGGACTTGGTCTGTGAAGGAGAAATGAAAACAGGGGAGAGTATATTATTTGGGGCCTCATGATGACATGTGCCCCCAGAGATCCAATCCTGGCGCTTTTCCATGGGGTTCCTGGGAACTCTCTGGCCACCAGCCCTGGCATTCTGCCTTCTAAAGTTTGGGAAGAGATGGGGTGTAAGGGGGGAAAATCACTGTTTCTGAATGGCTTCCTACCCAGAAAGCTTCTAGAACTGTCTAGTGATAATTGTATTTCTGCTGAAATAATTGACTTCGAGTTATCAGAGGATTCGAGTTTAAATATCAGGACAGGAAGGGCTCTGAGTGTGGGAGTAGGGAAATGGAGGACAGCCCCATCTGCTCAGAAGGTGTTCAGAAGAGGATGTATCCCTAGTATGCAAGCCAAGGGAGAGAGCTGACTCTTTTGTGAGGCAGGGCCATGGAGGAAATGATCTTTGAGGACTCAGCTTCGTTCAAGGGTGTTACCTGAATTCCTATGGACCCACAGGGGCAGTTCAGGAGTTCAGAGAGATGTAATTGTTATCTGAAAAGGGGTTCCCTCCAGACTTGCTCTGTACCTAGCTCCAACAAGAGCCATACAGCAGACTAGAGATTTAGAGCCCTTGAACCCTACCTCTCATTGTACAGTTAGCAAAACTGCAACCTACAGAGCATAGTCCTTCTCAAGGCCCCAGGCCGAATCAGGATTACTGACTTCTGAGCTGGGTTGGAGAATGGTCCTTTGACACAGGGTCCAGAGCTCCTGACTGAGAAAGGTTACAAAAGCTGTAAGCTTTCTATTTCCTCTGGTTGCCTCCATACCTTCCTGAGTCTTGCCCTGATCCTTTTCCTTGGCACTCCCTCTGCCAGCCTGCATGGGTGTACCTGGAGGAAGAGAAGAGGCTGATGCATTCATTGGCTAGGAGGCACGCCACCAGAAGTGCAAGTACAGAGTGAGAGTGAGAGTGAGGAGAAGAGGGAGAGCCAGCACAAGGGCTGGCAACCCGGGCCAGGGAAGTGTAACGTTCAGGGAATTTCAAATGACACTGCTGTCCAGTCTCAATCAACTGGTTAACGTTGCTGAGTTTGAATTGGTGACCCGCCTCCCGATCCCTCCTCCTTACCCAGCCTCCCTCCCTCCCTCTCCTCTTCCCTCCCTGCCACTCAGCTGCTGGACGGCTCTCAGCCTCTAGGCTCTCCCACTCTCTTGCTGTGCGGGCTCGCTGTGCTGGTGCTGGCCGATGGAGTTCAGGGACGAGGCTGGCTCTCACAGAGTCCCCAGTCCCCTCTATCTTGGGTTACAGAGAAAGAGGCTTGTGTGCTTACCAGAGCCCTCCTGAGCCCTGCCACCTCCCCTCGCTCCAACATGCCTCTGCTGGACGTTTTTTGGGCTTGCTTCAGGAAAGTAAAGGTATGTGGTTGCCCAGCCCCAGTCCATCCCACTGTCCCCGAGGGAGGAGGCAACTGGCACTGTGTGCTGATGGACAAGGGAAGACCAGACCAGCTTCTAGTCTTGTCTCTAACGCTTAATCAGCTCTGCAAACTTCTACTGCTTTCCTACAGAAACAAATGATCTAGCTGGTTGTTTATTCTAACACTTGCCTCTGGCTTCTCCAGCCTTGCTACAAATGCAAGCTACTTAACCTCTCTGAGCCTCAGCCTTGTAAGATGAGGAGGAGGTTGGTGCTACTGTTTGTATATTCCAGGATGGTGTAAATTAAGTTTCTAGCATGATACCTGGCATGTAGAATCCACATAAGTTATTATTATTATTAGCTTTCATTAATATACATCAAGTGCCTACTGTGTTCTAGGCTCCACAGTAACTACACAAAGGCATAAAAGACATAGCTTCTGTCTTCAAAAAGAGGATAACAAGGGCTTGGGTGTAGCTCAGGGGTACAGTACTTACCTAAAATGTACAAGGTCCTAGATTCAATTCCAAGTACCATCAAAAACAACAACAAAAGTAGAGGGTTATAAGGTGGGCATGGCCGGCAAATGTGTGCAATTTCAGCACTTGAGAGGCTGGAAGAGAAGGTTTGCAAGCGTGAGGCCCACCATGAGACTGTCTCAAAATAAAAAGTCAAAAGGGCTGGGAGTATAGTTCAGTGTGAAGGCCCTGAGTTCAGTCCCCAGTACCTCAAAGAGGAGTGGCTGGGGATAAAACTCAATGAGAAGGTCCAGGGTTTGATCCCCAGTACCACAAAGGAAGGGTTGGGTAGCTCAGTGCAAAAGTTTTAGGATCCAATTCCCAGTGTCACAAATAAGATGGATAAGAAAAGGGACAGTTATATATTGAGTACCCGTTATGTGCAGATGCTGTGATCCACAGCCAGCTAGTACATTTTTGTCAAGTGCCTATGGTAGGTAGCCTTGTTTACACAGCAGAATCCATAGAGATGGTTGAAATATGTTTCACTGTAGTGGTGATCTCTACCACAACCCATTGTTTTCCTATTTTGATAGTTGAGGAAAAGACACTGTGGATAGTTATGGGATATTTGCAAGATCATTCAGATATATCTGCCAGAGTTGTGACCTGAGCTCTAAGCTTATGCCCTCTTGACATATTTGGCTCTTCGTAGTCTAAGCTGGTGGGAAGACTTGCAACCATCTGGCCTGCCTGTGAGATAGGATGAAAAGACTGCTGGGGCCTTTGGGAAAGAACGATCTACTCCGCTGGGAGGGAATTGGAAAATTTCACAGGAGGTCACATTTGGGCTGAGAATGAGGGTGGAAGAGTTTGTCAGTTCAAGGGGGTGGAGAGGGCATTCCAGGCATGCTTGGAAGAGGGAAGTGCACGAGCATGAGTTCACGAGGCAACTGAGTGGTAGTGGGCTGGGGGAAGGGTGCATTTGGAGATGGATACAAGCATGGGGCTCCAAGGGAGAGGTGCTAGGGATTGATCCATGCTCACCTGGTGGTCTTTTTTTTAACCTTCCTGGAGTGGAGTAGGAGAAAAGAAGAGATAATGTAGTGTAGTTTTCATAACACTAAATTAATACAACTCAAAATTATTCTTTAGTTGGAGATTACTGTGTCTTTCCTAAGGCTGGTCGGGATTCACATGGTCTTTGTTTTCCAAAATAAGATAGAAATATTTTAAATTTCTGTCCTTAGCAAAATAAAGAAGTTTGCCATGCAACTATTCTTCTATTTGTTTATTTTTTGTTTCATTTTTTTCTTTTAATAAGAAATAACAATGTGCCATTTTCAAAAATATGTTGGTAGTACATTCCCAGCAATTGATAACATGCATATTATTGTCCTGCTAGTAGTTATGCAGAGTACAGGATGCAGACATGATAATTTTTCTAATCATTGTTGGTACAAAAAATTTCTTCTCATTGAGTTAAGAGAAAGTAGTTGTATACATAGCCCAGTATTCCATAATCGCAGTGGATTATTGGCAGAACTGGCAATGTCAGAAGCTGTTGATTTAAGCCTTTTACAGCTCAGCATACTAATCTAGCTTTACGTTTTATGCCTGTGGTTAACCTTTTCTACTGGGTGGTTCAGGGCAAATTAAAGCAAGACCTGTATGATGAAACATGTAACTTTTGTATCTGACAAGGTCAGTCACATCCCCTCAGGATTTACCTTGAAACCATGTACAGTGCTTTGTAGAACTGTGGTCATTGTCAGCCGTCTAGATGAGTCACGGTTATTGCTTGACCAGTTTGCTTTCTGTGAAAGCCAGAGAGCATGTTTTCTCTCTAGGTGGCTCTCTTTGGCACACTATACATCCTCAGTCCCTTTCCTCTGTGGTCCCATAATCTCCTTGAACAAAAAATTTGGGAAACCACTGAGTTATAGGATGTTATAGCACAGGTTGTCTTATGTCCTGAGTCCTCACTGACCTTGAAGGGCTAGGGCCAAAATATTGGTAATATGCGTAGCCCTTCTTTTTCTGTAACTTTTGGTCTGTAAACTTACATTCTTATCCCTCCAGAAGAGAAGCTTAGTGATACTATTACTCTATAGCATAGATATTTGAGCTTAACACCACTGTG
>PVKN010034785.1:0-11764 GCA_004027915.1 Capromys pilorides
AACAAACTAAAAGAATTATCTGATATAACAGACCCAAAACCAAGCAGGTGATTTCATTTTCAACTTACATTAATTTATTTATCTGTTCCCAACAGGTGTTATATGTGTGGGACAGAAAGTGTGTGTGTGTGTGTGTGTGTGTGTGTGTGTGTAGACAGACACAGAAAGAGACAAAGGCACAGAAAGAAGCAGAGACAGGGGCCAGGGAGATAGCTCAGTAGAATAAGTATTTGCCTGGCTTGTGCAAGGTCCTGAGTTCAATCCCTAGTCCCGTGAAAGAAAGAAAGAAAGAAAGAAAGAAAGAAAGAAAGAAAGAAAGAAAGAAAGAGACATAGAGAAACAGAGACAGAGAGAAAGTGACAGACAGACACAGAGAGATAGAAAGAGAAGAGGGGAGGAGAAGAGAAAGACAAAGACATAGTTTTAGCCAAGGAACATGGAGGTAACCCAGGGTCAGAGTGAGGAGAAAGATTCTTATAAAATGACTTCAGGCATAGCAAGCACAGTGCTGCTATGTATTAGAGGCTTGTCTATATCGATAGTACTGTAATATTTCACTTGCTGCCTCAATTGGAGGCTCTACAGTAAAATATAAGAAACAGTGATAGACATCAGAGTGGGTCGAGAGAACACAATCAGAACTGCTTCAGATGCCTGAGTAAGGGTAAGACACTCCGAGTACACTCCCTCACCCAAATTTCCATCATCAGTCTAGGACTAGTTCAGCTAAAGTCTAATTTCCTGTCTTAGGCATATCACTGAAAGCAACATATGCGCTAGAAGTTACATTTGATATAATGCTTTTATTATCCACAAGCAAAAACTTACAAAATCTTCTACGATTTCTTTGATGCCTGCAATTGTCAAAATAATGATCAATGGCACCAGGGTGGTGTATCTTCCTGTTGGAGATACGTCTGGAATTTGCTGCAAGAGATCACAAGAAGGAGGTCTTTGGAGCACATCCAAACCCTCTCCACGGAGAAGAAAACACAGCACATGCTGGTCACCCTTGCACAGTTCTGTTCCATTTGTTACATGGTTACTTATTTTTAAAAGTATTCACATACTGGACATGTTTTTAAAAATTATCCAATATAGATAACATGTTTGGAATAGAAAAGGGGTTAAAAACACAACCATCAAGCATCGTTTTCCATGTCTCTTTTAGCAAGTGTAATTATCCTTAAGGCAATATTAAATAGCCTCCCTAAATACAAAGACAGTGTTTGTTGTGCTGTCTATGACTAGAAAACAAATAATGCAACTATTTTAACCCTTCTTTGAGTTTAACAGCAGGTGAAATCTGCCAGCAAAATCTCATTATGTAGGTAACTAAGGTGAGAATTTGAAAAGCACTACCTGTAATAAGGCAATGAAGAGGAAGAAGGCATTAGCAGCTCTTCTAATCTGCTCATACAAGAATCGAGGTAGAAATGTCAACACGCTGTACTTGGCGGTACTGTAAGTACAAAGAAAAGTAGCACCGTTAGGCACACATGGGAACCCTGAAAGACGAGAACAAACAAAAACCTTTAAAAACTTTACAACTAGGTTTTAAAACAACATGTTTCAAAACTCAGAACAAGGAAATGGCTGAGCTACATGCAACCCACCTGGGCGGGACAGTTCAACATGTGCTTTTAGAGAAGTACCACTGAGATCTTGCTTTGTGCAACACTGCGGAAGACACCCAGGTCACTCTGATACGAGTAGAAGGCTCTCCTGCTGAGCTACATCCCCAGCCCTTTTTATTCTTTATTTTTTAGTTTGAGACAGGATAGTACTAAGTTACACAGGCTGGCTTCAAACTTGTGACCTTCGTACTTCAGCCTCCCAAATGCTGAGATCCAAGTGTGTGTTGTTCTGTTCGACAAAATGTGTGATGTTTTATGCTTCAACTGCACCCAGATAACTCCATCCCCCTCCCATATACCTTTAAACTGGCCACGTTTGCTTGATTTTGCTTTGCCTTAGACATCCTTTCCCTTCTACCCTGCATGTCTCTTCACATCTCACCTTCTGTCCTTCTCTCTCACCCTCCCATATCTTGTCTCCCATTAAGTTTGGTCAAACTTATGACAGCTCTTTTTGCTTCAAGCACATAGTATGGTAACCAGGCCTACATGATTGAGTCTCTACTTTGATCCATGTTATATAGTTAGCCCTCCATGTCTGTAGGTTCTTCATCCATGTATTCCAGCAAATATTTGTCAATCAAAAATATTTGGGAAAAAAAGGAAATTGTATCCAAACAGAACATGTAGACCCTCTTCCTTGTCATTATTCCCTAAACAACAGTAGAACAACTATTTGCATAGCGTTTATACTGCATTAGGTATTATAAGTAATTCAGAGAAGATTTAAATTACACAGAAGGATGTATATGGGTTTTGTGCAAATGCTCAGGATTTAAGCAACCTTGGATTAAGGAATGTACACGAGGTCCTGGAGGTGATCCATCCAACATTCTGAGAACTAATTCTATCTATTTCCTTATGCACAAAAGAGTTATGGGAAAAACAAGAATGTTCACTTCAATTTTGTATGTCCCTAGCACATCCAGCATAGTAATCAATGAGGAATAAAATAAACCAAATACACAAACTGAGAACCTTATGGGCAAAATGAACCATAGGCTGCTTCCAGAATTACCGAAGTATAGCACCTCTTTAATTCCTAGCTTACTCTCAGAAGACAAGACTCAGCCTTATCTTAAGTGAAATATATTCCTACAGGATTGTCTTGTAGATTCCAGGTGCACAGAAAATTGGGAAGCACTAAAAAAGAAGAATAAAAGACTCAAGAGAAAGCACAGGCCTGGGGCTCGTGCACTTCAGTAAGACACGATAGCAAGAAGTCATGGAAAAACAAAATAAAGCCAAAGCACACAACTGGAAAAAGACAAGAGCCCAAGGTCATTTCATGGAACCAGAAGGAACCCCACAGAGCATTAGTGCTGCTGCCTCAGAGAAAATCATCCTCCTACACAACAGCCCAGTATTTACAAGACACATGGTCAGTGCTGTCCTTAAAGGCAAAAGCGTTACTCCTGCTGCATGGGTGCTGAAAGCCTATGATAAATTATAAAGAAACCACTTCAAAAAATTTGAACTTTTAAAAAATATGCTGCCTACAGCTAAGTCTACCAGAAAGAATAAACTATCTGATAATAAGACCACTAAAGAGTAGGGAAAATACATCAAACTTATGTACATGATAGTTCCTGGCATAAAAGTCTAACTACAAATTAGAGGACAGATTCAAATGGATCGTTCCTTGTTCCTTTTATGGCAGTAGTGATTACTGAAAGAAAGCAACTAATAGTTCACAAACAAAACCCAAATGTCCGCACACTAAGATAAGAATGCAGAAATTATTTTCTAAGATATGTCCAACATAACTAGCCTGTAACATTTTAAAAAGTTTAATCTTGCACCACAAGACTTTTCATAACATAAAATGAACCAATAACTGCACCAGAGCAAGAAAATCTATATCATTAAATGAGAAAATTAAAAAACTTCCCAATGAAAGAATAGTATGTTCTCCCAGGTAAAAAAGTCACCCCCAAAAGATTCCTACCCATGCAGGAATCACTGTCCTCAGCTCCTACACAGCTGTTTAAGCAAAGAAAGACTGGCTGCTGCATGTATGTGCTGAGCACTGGCAGTAATTTGGGCCTGAGAACTAGGAAGAATTAATCTGAGAAAGAAATGTGACCTGTGGCTTATCTGGTCTCAATGTAAATATCTGTTAGACTCACGGATGATGTGAAGAATGACAATGATTGTCAAAAATCCATCCATCCAACTAACCATCTACCTTTCCATCCATCCATATTTCCATCCATCTATCCACATTTCCAACTACCCATTTATTCATCCATCCATCCAATCACCCATCTGACTATCCAACTATCTATACTTCCATCCTTCTATCCCAGTAAGCATCTTTCAACATATATTTGCTGAGCCCCAACTACCCACTAAGCACGGTTACTCTGAGTGGCAAGCTCTGGGACACTATAGTCAACTGAGTGCTCAAACATCATGCC
This sequence comes from Capromys pilorides, assembly GCA_004027915.1. Lineage (NCBI taxonomy): Eukaryota > Metazoa > Chordata > Mammalia > Rodentia > Capromyidae > Capromys > Capromys pilorides. The sequence continues at coordinate 4,058 of PVKN010034785.1, forward strand.
AGGGTGATACTGCTTCTGGAGTGAATAAGTTAGATTTAGAAATTAAACATACAGGAGACAGTTGGTGATAAATACCATAAGAGGAAATATAGGATGGAAAGAGGACAGAGCAGGACACCCTGGCTGGGTGTGGAGGGAGACTGCTTTCAGAAGAGTGACCAGGGAAGGCTTCACTGAGAAGGAGCTTTGGGAGTTGAACCTTAACCCATTTCCTTTTTGCCCTGGAAATATTCACAAGGCTTTGTGGCTTCAGTGTTTACTCCAAAATAACGCACAGATCACAGTTTTATGCTTACCCTCAAAGTTTGTCATGAAATATCTTGTGTTTATCATTTTGGCTATCATATATCATAACAGTCTTGAAAACAAAGACATCATTCTAGTTATACCATTACATTTTTAATAGTTGTGTTTCCAGCTACAAACTATAGTCATTTTTGATTGCTAAAAGTTAAAGAAATGCTAAAAGTGAGCAGTACTTTTTTTCTATTTGGAAGAGGCAAGAAAGAACTACATGAGATGCAGAAGGGCTTTGCAGAGGGAGGCCGTGTTAATCACTTTCCTGTACAGACTGGGACAAAACTGGCTCGTGGTTTCCAGTGCATTGGCCGTGTAACTGGGTGGCTCTAAGGCAAAAGGGAGCAGCAGAAGGGCATAATGGAGAAAAGCTGCTCAATCCATGGCAGCAAGAGGTGGAAGGAGAAGAGAGAAGCCACAGACCAGAACATAGCTTGTCAGTCCCAGCCCTGGTGACCCACTGCTTCCTACAGGGCCCACTTCTCACGAGTCCACTTATCAGCAGATCAATTCACTGAGACCCCATGATTCACTCACCTCCCAGAAGCTCATCACTGAACATATGAGACAGGGGAAGACATCAGCTTCCAGCTATAGCCAAGGGGATGGAGAGTGCCAAAGGGCTGAGGAAAGAGAATGCCTGTGTTTGCCCCACTGCTGGCACAGTGAAGAGTCCAATTTGAGTGAACGACTATGGAAAAGTATGAAGAAAACTGGAATCAAGTGACAGTGAGGGCCCTGTAGCTCATGCCCACCAACTGGTGCTTTTCTCTCATGAACAGAGCCCTGTGTATGGGCCCAAAGGGAGGACTTGACTCAGCAATGGTGTCCACCTGCAGCCCCTGCTCCAAGGGACACAGCCCCCTGTGGCTGGAACCTGCTGTGTCCAAGTTGCACACACTTCTTCTGCCACTTCTTAGTGTTTAGCAAGTCTGAAAAACAAGCCATCAGAAAATGGAACCAGACAGAAATTCAGGTCTAAGGCTATTGTGTGTTCCAGATCACAAAATGCCACAGGAGTCTGAACCCCAGAGTACAGCAAAAAGCAAGCACCCGCAGACAACGCTGAAGTGCATTTCTCCAGTGATGAGAACTGAAGCTGACAACTGCTCTCCCTCTGAAAGCGAATCTAAATTTCTGCACCGCTAAATGTATAAGTTCCCCTGAAAGCAAGCTTCAGGAAACCTAGAAACTAAACCTGCTTACCTTCAATTTTAGAATGTAGAAGTAACTAATCCATATGACTATATAAGACAGCCACAACCTACTATGCTTTATTTGCAAAAATGTGTTTGTGTCTGCCCCATGTAAAGGAAGGACTGAATAGTCACTGAAAGAGTAGAGGGCCCACTAGGCCTCCCCACGTCACACTGACTTGGCGGATTGAGCCGTGGAAGCCCTCCATCCCAGCTGGCTCCCTGTAAGATACCTCTGGAATATACTCTACAAGAAGTTCTGGATTACTGCAAATTGAAGAATATATGGTAACAATAAATACTGTAAGAAAGCTGTTCCTATCTTCATAAGCACCTTTCTTCATTTATCTCCTCAGAGCACACTGAAAGGACTCCAAGTAAGGGGCAACAGTAGGACCACTAAGCAGCATGGCCCTCCTCCTGGTGCTCTCCACAGGAGTCATCCCCACGGACATGTCAGTGGATGGCAGAGCCCATGGCCACTCCCACCTGCACTGATGCCTGAGGCTTCAATGTCCATCCCTCCCAATTACATTCTAGAAATCTCAAATACAATATTCCTTACTGATTTCAGATAATACCACTGTACTAGAAATTTTCACTTGATTTTATTACATTTTTGTCACAAATAAAATGGCAACCAGCTCATTATAGAATATTAATGCTTGCATTTTTGTATTCATTAGTCCATTAACAAGTAAAAGAAAATTGCCAACTTGTAGCTGATATTATAGCCTGTTTTCAGAATCCTGAGCCAGCACTGTCTTAGTCTTTTATCATAACTTACATAAGCTTTGTTAGCTCATTTGATATAAAATAAATACACTGAGAAAAAGGACAGCTGTCTGCTAAACAACTTAACAGTGTGTCTTTGAACATCAGTTTGCCAAGTGGCCTGTTCTTACCTGATTTCTAAATTTATTCTCTGGCTCAGTTCATTATTCAATAGGTAACTTCTGACAGGCAACGTTTTCTCTAAACACTTCCATGGAAACATGAGCCGAGAAGGTAGGATTCTGATCACTAAGCATGCTGCCAGGCAAATCTCCTAACATGGATGATGCCTGGACAACCAATTCCAAATGTGAGGCATTAGATATTTTGAATATCTTTAAGTGTGACAACATTGAAAAATAGCCTTTACTCACATGCTTTGCAAGAAAAATGGTAACTTCATGATATAAAATTGAATGAAAATAAGCCATGAGATTTACTTAATTTTGCAATACCAGACTCTTGGTATCATTTTAAGTAAGAATCCTTTCAATAAGTAATCTATTTTTAATAAAAAGAAGCAACATATTTTTATGAAGATACCTAGCCAACAAGGGTAATCATATTTCAAGTCTGATTCCTCCCCATTTAAAAATAAAACCAAGGTCCCGCCAAATAGCTTAGTGGATTAAAGTGCCTGCAAGCAGGTGCAGGGGTTTGATCCCCAGGCCTGCTTTGCTAACTCCGCCCCCAGACACATTGAGATGGCAGTTAGACTGGGTGTGGTGGTATGTGCCTGTAATCCCAGCTCTTGGGAGGCTGTAAACAGGTGGATCCCTAAGTGTCCAAACTAGTAGTGAGACCCTGAACACCCTGTAGACCCTTCCCTAAACACACACACACACACACACACACACACACACACACACACACACACACAAGAAACAAAAATAAAACCAAAACAGGTCCAAATATCAGCCCCTACCACATACTGAGCATCTCTACTACAACAGACCCAATATAAAAAGTGTCCCAAAACCTGTGTGTGTGTGTGTGTGTGTGTGTGTGTGTGTGTGTGTGTGTATCCATATAGATACCTTATAGTTTAAATCTAAAACATCCTCCAAAATCTCATATATTTGGAAGGTCATTGCAAATCAGCAGCAAAACCAATGAACCCATCCATTGCTGAGTTCAGTAATTAAACATGCTGTTAGGAGGTGGAGCTTGATTGCAGGTGAGTCGCCACGGTATGACCTGGAAGCATACACTCTTGCCTATTTCTCTGGTTCTTGGCTGCCATGGAGTGGGTAGTTGACTTTTGCCTCTCCTTTTCACAGTGCCACTTCCACTTTGAAACCAAACAACCGTGAGCCGAATTCACTAAAATGCATGATCCAAAATAAACCTTACTTCCTTTATGACATGGGTGTTGAGTATTTTGTCTTAGTCAACAGAAAACTAATAAAACTAGTGTGACTCTACCTGACTGTGTGGCTCAGAAGCTTTTGAAACTGGCTTGCAGGAGTTTGGAAAGATCTTAACATGACACGTAGGCTACAGAAGCCCTAGAATGCTGCAAGCAGAGTCGGATGGATGATTCCAGTCAAAGCGCAGAAGATCAGAATGCTGACAGGAATGCAAATAGTAAAGGCCAGGCTGGAGAGGTTTCCACTGGAAACAAAGGCTCCATTGGAAATTGTATTGGAGGCCAGGGTGTTACATTTTGGCAGAGAGCTTCTCCACCTTTTCGCATTTGATAAAGTCTGAGATTAAGAACAGCATACTAGTTCATCTGGTGGAGGAAAGTTCAAGCCAGCCTAACATTTAGGCTGTCACATGGGTACTTCTGCCTGCTTTTAGCCAGATCTATAGTAAGAATCAGGAGAAAAAAGAAAAAGAAAAAAAGAAAGTAGAGTTGAAGGGCTTAAAAATTTGCAATGTGGCCAGAAAGAAAGAGCTTATAAAGTTGAGACTATAGAGAAAAGGTTGCTAACAGACATATTTTTTAAAAAAGCAAAACATTTGTATCATGACAATATGAAAAATAGCCTGAAAGTACAATGGACCCTCCAGTTACAACCCGCCTGACACAGGATAGTCTCAGATTCAGATTTCACCCTTAAATAGTACTGGAAGGAACATTCTAACATCCTTTCCTTCATGAGGTTAGCTGAGCAATCCCGGAGAGATGTCTCTCTAAGGATACAGAGCTCTGATTGTATGCAGGAGAAAGACTTTCAGCCTGGGCCTTCAGTGGACAACCTGAATTACAACCAGCCCTCAGGAATGAAATGAGTTGATAAACCAATCTGAACTGCATAGCAAGATTCTATCATAAAAAAATTCTGATTTTTGGCACATTTCTGATTTAGGATTTCTGTACTAGAGATATTTAGTATATACTAGAGGTTGATGCTCCTCATTAACAGCTGTCAGGCAGATAGGATTTTCTCTTCTCCAGAAATGATTAACTTTTTGTTCCAGTCAGATTTTAGGCAGACCAAACGGCTTTACCCAATCTACTGATTTAAATATTAATTTCACTCATGATTAATCTCATAAGAGGCTATTTTTAGAAAGAAACAATGAAAAAGCCAATGGGAATTAGATATATACTAGCCTAACTAAAATAATGCTATAAAAGGGATGAAAAACAAAGATGAGCAAATTTCCCCAAGAAAACAAAACAAAATAACCAAGGTGAGAAGGAAGAGATTTAGCTGTACCAATATGACAGTCAACTGTTAAAAGATCCTGTAAGAACCAAAGAAAGATTAAAAGTTATAAAGAGCATTCTTTGTTACTCAGGATTGCCTTTGCTATTCTAGGTCTGTTCTGGTTCCAGATGAATTTCAGGAATGTTTTTCTGGTTCTGTGAGGTACACTGGTAGTATTTTACATTAAATCTATACAGTAATTTTGAAAGCATGGCCACTTTTAACAATGTTGGTTCTTTCTACCCATGAGCAAGGGATATCTTTTTATTTTCTGATATCCTCTTTGATATCCTGCTTGGGAGTACTGTAAATTTCAATATTAGATACTTTACTTCCTCTGTTAGAGTGATTTCTAGGTATTTCATTATGAGGGGATATTATTGTGAGGAGTGTGGTTTCCCTAAAATTTCTCTCAATAAGTTTGTTTGTGTACACAAATGCTGTTGATTTATGAGTGCTGACTTTATATGCAGCTACACGACTGAATTTGGTAAATAAATCTAGAGGTCTTTTTGTGGAGTTCTTGGGATCATCTATGTAGTGTATCAGGTCATCTGTGAATGATGATAATGTAACTTCTTTTTTTCCTGTCCACTGCTCTCTCTGTTTAATTGTTTTAGCTGACATTTCCAGTACTATATTGAATAGGAGAAGTGATAGTGAACATCCTTGTCTTGTTTCTCATTTTAGAGTGAAAGGTTTCATTTTTGTCTGTTTAGCACAATGTTGGTTTCTCATAGATGGCTTTTACCAGATTGAGATAAAGACCATCTATTCCTGTTTCTATAGGGCTTTTACTATGGCTGAGTATTGTACTTCGTCAAAAGCTTTTTCTCAATCTTTTGAGATGATTATATGATCTTTGTCTTTGGCTCTGTGGATATGGTGTATTACATTTATTTATTTGCATATGTTCAACCATGCCTGCCTTCCTAAAATTAACCCCACTTAGTCATGAATGTACAATATTTTTAATTATTTGCTGTGTCTATTTGCTAGTATCTTATTAAGGATTTTTGCATCTATTTCATTAGGGAGTTTGGCCTGTAGTTCTATTTTTTGTTTGGGTCTTTCGTTGGTTTTGGTATCAGAGTAATACTTACCTCTAGAAATGATTTAGGGACAATTGCTTCCCCTTCAATTCTAATAGTTTGAGGAATATTGTACAGCTATCATGAAGAAATCAACCAATAACGAATGCTGGAAAGCCTGTGGGGAGAAAGGAGCCTTTCTTCGCTGTCAGTGGGAGTATAAAGTGGTAGAACGACTGAAAATCAGTGTGGAGGTTCCTCAAAAAATAGTATTAGAGGTCCCATTTGACCCAGCTATTTCCCTTGTGGATATATCCCAGAAGAACTAACAGAAGCATACCACAGCAATGATAAGTGTACCCATGTCTACAGCAGCACAGCTGCTGATGGCTAAATCTTAGAAATAACCCAAATGCCTATTGATCAAGGAATGGATAAAAAAGTATGTGGTATGTTATACAATGGAGTATACTCTGCCATAAAGAAGAAAAAACTTGAGATTTTTATAGGTAAATGGATACCACTTGAGTCCATACTGATAAGTGAAATAAATTAGACTCACACACACATAAACACTACCTTGTCTCTCTGGTGTGAGAAACTGAAAGAGTAAATAAGGTCTAAGATACACAATAGACATTGTGAAATGGGCTGAAACTGTTCAAAAGGAAGTAAGCTAGTAAAAAGGGAAAGGATAATGGGGAAGAGAGAAAAAATGCAGGTCAGCTATGCTATTAATGTCTCTTAGGACACTGAAAAGAAAGGTTTGTGCTTGCATGGACTGGAGAAATTTGTGTGCCCATATCTTATACCCTGAGCAACTACTTTAAAGATAACAACACATGATGTATTAACTATTGTTAGTCTGTTACTATTTTGTTCTTTAATTTTGTCTTTTTTCCATAAAATATTACATCTTTTAATTGCCTTAAAAAATAGAGAATTTTTCCCTAGAATTCTAAAAAATAAAGATTTCCAAAGGAAAAGGCTCACCAGGTATCCAAAGAATAAGAAACTCATACTAAATGTTTGAAATTATAATATATAAAATATTTTAATGACACAAATAAAATAAGGAAGAACTTACTTATAAATGAAAAAATCAATATGGCACTGGTCTTCTTACCAACAATACATCAGCTAGAGGAACACTTTAGATCTCTACACCCAGCCAAACTGCTGAACACTCTGATTGCCTCTTCATGTCACGTAGGAAGATCTTAATGCAAGATGGCCAACAGTATGTACACACAGTAGTTATTTTCTTGATTTGATATTATACATTGTACATGTATCAGATTGCCATATTATACTTCAAATATGCATAAAAAGTAAATGTACTATTAATTTTTTGAAGAGAAAAAATCAAAACCACACACAGAGTAATCAAAAATCAGGTTACTCATTCAAGATAACTTTAAGAAAATTCTGGTATCACTAGCCGAGTGTAGTAGCATACACCTAAAATCCAGCACCCCAGGAGGCTGAGTCAGGAAGAGTGCAGGTTCAATCCAGCCTGGGAAGCCTAGCACATTAGTGAGTCCCAGTTTCAAAATAAAAAAAAATATATATATATATAAAGGGCTGGACATACAGTTCAGTGTAGGGTTAAATCTCCAGTACTGCAAATAAAAATGAATGTTCTGGGATGAACACTTTACAACATATCTACAGAGCAACCAACTTACCCGGGAAGGCATTATCTGGGAGGAATATAGTATAACTGAGAGATTATTCAAAGAGAGAGGT
>PVKN010034786.1:0-11781 GCA_004027915.1 Capromys pilorides
AACCTAGGAAAAAGGAATGTGAAGGTGAAAAGGTTTAGGTTAACTTTACCTTGGAGATTCAGGGGTTTTAGTCTGTGGTAAAGGGGCCCCAGGGCAGAAACAGCCTGCGGAAGGGCATGGCAGATCAAATTTGGCCACTTTGTGGCAGCTAGGAAGCAGAGGGACTGGGGAAGAACCAGAGAGGAAGGGGCCAGAGACCAGAGATATTGTCCCCAAGGTTATGCCCTCACGTGCGCTTGGACACCCAGAATTGCATTACGCGTCTCCTTGGTGTCGCTCACGCCAATCAAGTTGATACTCAAGATTAACCATGGCAATTATTTTTATGGGAATCTAGGTAATGGTATGTGGAATTTCTACTGCTTCTTATAACTGTATATAGACTTACATTGATCTGAAAGTAAAAGGTTTGGATTTTAAAAAGGCAGGGCATGTGGGCATGGTGGTACAATACCTGTAATGCCAGCACTTAGGAGGCTGAAGCAAGAGGGTCACTGCGCATTCGAGGCCAGCCTGGGCTACATAATGTGCTCAAAACCAGCTTGGACTAGAGACCCTATCTCAAAAAACAAACAAACAAATAAAGGGGGGCTAGGTACATAGCCAGTGACATAGCTCCATTGTCCAGCACGGACAAAGCCTTGGGTTTAATTGCTGGTGCCTTGCCTGTTAAGGCTGAAGTAAAAGCCACTGTTCCTAAAGCAGGACTCTCCTCCATTTTTTCCACAGAACCATAGAGACAAGTTAAATTAAATATATTAATGGAAAAAACACTTTGGAGATTCTGCTTCAGTGACGATGTAAAAGCTTCTAGGAAGCCAATGTTCCTTGACAAGATCTAAAAACAGCTAAACCCCCGACCAAAAGTGCTTGAAAGTGACTAAATGCTGGCAAGAACTGAGTCTGTAGTTGCAAGATTTTTTCTTTTTTTCAGAACTGGGGATTGAATTCAGGCCCTTGCGCCTGCCAGGCAAGCGCTTATTCTACTGAGCTATCTCCCAGCCCCTGTATATATTTCTTGTTTTTATGAGTTTTAAATTAAAACCAATAGAAAGTAGCACCAGAGAGGTTGGCTCATAATTCAATGGAAACTTGCATCCTCACTGGCTTGAAACCAATGCCCAGTCTCAATTGCCATCTCACTGCACCCTGGGGACGGGGTTGGCATGGGAGGTCGAGGGACTGAACCCCCGGCCCCTGCACCTGCTTGCAGGTGCTTTAATACACTGAGCTATTTGGCCGGCCCTATATTTATTTATATATATATTTTTTTTCTGTAATTCGTACAGGGTCTCACTGTGCAGCTCAGACTCACAGTGATCTTCCTGTTTTCAGCCTCTCCAGCACTGTGGTTACAGGTGTGTGCCACCATGACCAATCTTGGTCGCCTGCTCAGCATGCCCAGGGAGCAGGGGTGGCCAGGGGATTCGAACACCGGACTCTGAGCTTGCTTAAGCAGGCATTTAGTTTGTTGATCTGTCTCACCAGCCCAGAAGAGTTTAAAGAGACTAAAGCATCTAGAAACTGAGGGAGAATCTCCAAAAAGAGAGGTGACCAAAGGATACTTTCCAGTTGTGCAAAAGGCCCTACAGATGAAAATTCTTCTTTCTCTCTCTCTCTCTCTCTCTCTCTCTCTCTCTCTCTTTCTTTCTCTTTTTTGTCTTTTTGAGACAGGGTCTCACTATGCAATTCAGGCTGGCCTTGAGCTCACTTTTGTAGCCCAGGCTGGTCTGGAACTCACATCAGTCCTCCTGCCTCAGCTTCCCAAGTGCTGTGATTACAGGCATGTGCCACCACACCCAGCTGGAAAATTCTTCCCATAAACTCTTTTCAAATTTCAGCCTGATCTCTATGCTGCATGTGTGGGACACATTCAAGAACCATGGCATCCTAGAGTAAAACAACCAGCAGAGATTTCAGCTGCTACCAACTACAGGGACAGAGTTTTTGACAGACCTACTTAACCTTCTGTTAAAACAAATAATCCAGACTCTTTAGGAGAATAGAACAGAATCCAGAGTATCTACAGCATATCATTTAGAATGTCTTGAATAAAATCCAAAATTTCTAGACATAGAAGAAAAAAGAAAATATAAGTCATAGACAATCAATGTAAACTCACTCAAAGATTCCCCTGACATTGAAGCTACCAAAGAAAGATTTTAAAACAGATATGAAAACTAATTTTTGGACAAGAAAGGAAAATATCCTATAACTAATAAACACATAGGAGATACCAACAGAAAAATAAAAAACTTAGAAAAGAACCAATTGAGGGGCTGGCAAGATGGTTCTGCAGTCTAAAGCACCTGCTTAGGAAACCTTAGGCAACCACAGGGACCGAGGTTCAATCCCCGGCACCACATGCTATGCCAGGCCCACCCCAGGCAGGCTGAGCTGGTCATAAAAAAAAAAGAACCAAATGAAAATTCTAGGACTGAAAAACTCAATAACCAAAATAGAATAGTAGTAGAAGAGTTTATCAGAAGATTAGAAATGATATAAGAATCAGTGAATGTAGAGATCATTAGAAATTATCCAATCTGAAGAAAGAGAGAAAAAGGTTTTAGGTAAGCAGAAAGGGAAAAGAATACAACAGGCTTAGTGACCTAGTGGGTCATGCAAAACTTCCAGCACCTGAGTAACTACAGTCTTTGAAGGAAAGGAAGGGAGCATGGGGCAAAGAAAGTATCTGAGGAAATAGTAACTGAATTCTCCAAATTCATAGATTCAAGAAGCTTAGCGAACCCCAAGCAGGATAAATACAAAGAAGACAATGTCTATGGTGTCTTAGTAAATGTTATGAAAAGCAAAAATGAGAAAAATACTAAAAAGCAGTTTTTAAAAAGTCAATACTACATTTAAGAGATTACAAAACAAATAATTATTGATATTAAAAAAAACTTCGTTATTTAAGTATTCTTGAGTCTGTGCTTTAAGAATGAAGTGTCAACACACCACCAGCTAGATGGAGCATTTGGACCTATGTCCATGTTCTTAGGCCTTTAACATCATTAGAGTAGAGGCATTTTTTTCTTCACTCCCATCTCCAAAAGAGATCAAAGCACAAGTTACTCAACAGCAGATAGACAAAAACCTAGTTGCTTAAGAAAATAAAATTTTGCCTTTGTTAAATAAGTATCAGCACCAGGTTGTCCTATCAAGCCCTGAGAAGCCAGAGATGGAAGGACTAGTGTCAGGAAGATCAGAAAAAGAAGTGCAGCTGATTAAATTGGATTATCATCCTCACGGCCCTTTCTTCTAATCTTTAGTCAATGCAGTCTCTCTGGGGGTTTATTTTCTTTATGCTCTTTGGATAACAGAAATGTTCGTTTTCAGGTGATACTGACCTGATCCAGGACTAGAGTCAAATGACTTAAAAGAAAATTTTATAACTCTCTTCAGGATCAAGATCAATGTAGAAAAAAAGGAAAGGTAACAAAAGAAATTTCTAAAATCGAAGAAGTTTTCATCAGAGACATTCAAACAAATGAACTTATAGAAGTATTTTAAAGCTATCTTCACAATGGTTGGAAATATAAAGCAAAAATCAAATAAAAAAACATAAATCAGAAGTAGAATTGAGCATGTTGTACTGATTCTTACAAACTGTAACAGCCTATGAGGATAAAAACATCTCAGGGGACCAAAGACAGAACCTCTTAGAATGGCTATATTCTCAACAACCTTTAATTAAAGTTGTAAAACTCAATTCTAACAATGGCACTGGACTGAAAGGCCTCAGGCTTTGAATCCTCAAAACTATATTTCTTATCCTAACTTTTCTTCTGCATGCTGGATTGTGGTTCACTACTGTTTCACTGCTAGAGGGAATGTGTTGCTGGATGATGTGCCCCTCGCTTCAGTCATCCCAGCACCATGCTTCCATGTGTTCGTCATAACTGTGTGACTTATGATATCATGTGGTTCTCACTTTCTTAAGTTGACTTAGATTTTTACTCATAGAATTACAATCAAAGCTATAATTAGAAAAACAGCATAAGTATCCACCAACAATATTATAAGGTCATGCAATATAAAACATTAATATTGTTTTAATTACATGTTGTTGTCTTCCAGTGTCTGATAACTATTCTTTCTTAGTAAAACAATAGCTAGTGTTAAATAACATTAAAATCAATCTAAGGCTCTTCTTTGATATAATTGGAGAGAGAGGACAACTATAGGAGTACAAGAAAACCAATTCTTTAAAAAAAAAAAAAAAAAAAAAGAGGCAAAGACAGGGTAGGCAAGATAATGCAGCAGACTAAGCACCTGACCAGAGTTCAATCCCTGGTACCACATGCCACAGTGGCCCTGATCTAAGGCACACTGAGCCAGCCACCGAGACCAGGCATGGTGACACACGCCTGTAATCCCAGCTCTGGGAAGGCTGAAAATAGGAGGGTCACTGAGAGTCTGAGGTGCATAGTGAAACCCTGTACCAAATGCATTTTTAAAATATAAATTAAATAAAAAGAAAGAGGTCAAAAATAAGAGCAATGAAAATGTTATGCTCAAATATTACCCAAAGCAATATTGTTAAGTAAAATGGAGATATGACTAGAACTGGTGAGTAAAAGGAACAAATTTATTTCACGAATCATGTTGCCTTTCATAGAAATGTTTGTAATGGCAAGAAGTAAATTAAAATTGTCAAAACAATACTATAAAACTATGTAGAGGACAATAAAAAGTACTTATATTTGAAACATAATCTTCTGGATAAGCTTGATTTTATACTTGACTGACCATATACCAAATCTAAGTTTCTCTGAGACTAATTGTATTTATTTATTTTACTTTGGGGCCAAACAAATTTAATAATTACCTTTAAATTTTGAATGACAAAAAAATTTTAAAAATACATTTTGAAAGACATCTATAATCTTTGCAGACTAAGTAAAGTTAAATTAACCACTGCTGGCAAAATTTTTCAAAATAATTAACTTTAGATTTAGCTGCATTCTACTTTAAAATGCTAAAAGTCATATTCTACAAGTCATTCAAAAAGAGAGTTAAATGCAAACTATTAAATACCAAGAAAGAAAGAAAGAAAGAAAGAGAGAGAGAGAGAGAGAGAGAAAGGAAAGGAAGGAAGGAAGGAAGAAAGGAAGAAAGAAAGCGAGCTGCAGCGATAACTCACAGTCTAAGAACCTACCTAGGTAAGTGCAGTGACCCGGGTTGGATCCCTGGCACCACATGCCATGCTGGCCCCACCCCCAGAGGCACTGAGCTGGCCACTGAGACCCTGAGTAGTGGCACATGCTTGCAATCCCAGCCCTTGGGACGTTGAAAACAGGAGAATCATCATGAGTCTGAGCTGCGTAGTGAGATCATGTATCAAATACATAAAATTTAAAAAGAAAGAAACAGAGAAAGAAAGAAGAAAGCAAGCAAGCAAGAAAGAAAGAAAGAAAGAGAGAGAGAGAGAGAAAGGGAACTCTACTTAGGGTATGACATCCATATTCATACAGATTTTCTCATGTCTTTGTAGCAGGTTGCACTTTCAACTTAAGAAAAAAATCTGCATCCTGTTTGGCTTTTGGTTAGGGACTGGGACTTCAGAACTGGAAGAGTGACTGGAAACTCAGGAAAAAAGCCCAGAAAAGCAAAAGCCACAGTGCAAGCGGTCCTCGAATCTGCATATAACCTCCCGTCAAATCCTGGCTGACTTTTGAGGTGTGTGTGTTTGTGCAGAGATTATTCCAAGGTCTCCAGTGGAAAGCCACGTGTGGAGCACTGGAAGGTCTTAGCGACTGTGTGCGCTGCTCTCTAGTGCAGGAGCGGTGAGTTTCAGGTTTGTGCTTAGTTTGAAGGCCTGATAAACAGATGGATCTTCAAACAGGCGCCCTCTAAAAAGTAAGAATTTGTAAGTTTAAAGTGCTTAGCCAGTAATTTGTCCAAAAAACCCAAACAAAAACCGAAGTCCATCAGTGAAATACAACAGATACCAGAATCCCTAAAAAATATCATCTATAGCATGTAGAATAGATATGACCTTGCTAGATGTGGGGAAAAAACAGGAAAAGTTGACCCCATATGCAAAGAAGAAGGAGGAGGAGGAGCAGCAGCAGGATACTATGGAAACATATCCTGAGATGACTCATACATTAACATTAATTACCAGGGACTTTAAAGCATCTATAAATGTAGTTATCATAAGCAGCTATTTTACATATATATGTATGTGTGCATTTTATATGGAGTTTAAAGAACTTTAAAGATAGTCCTGTTGAATAAACAGATGGGAAAGCTCAACAAAGAAAAACTACAAGAAAGAATAAATTCAAAATTCTAAAGCTAATCATATAATCACTAAAATGAACAATTTTGTTGCATGACCTTAGGAATAGACTGCAGATAGCCAAAGAAAAGAATCTGTGTACTTGAAGACAGATCAATTTTAAGTTACCTAATTTATATGATCAACAAAACATGTGTGTGTATTGGAGTATAAAAGTAAGGGGCTGGGGATTTGGCTCAGCAGTAGAACACTTGCCTAGAAAACTGTAAGCCCTGGGTTTAATCCTCAGCACCAAAACCGAAAAGTATAGCAGATTGCACTTAGAACTTAAGGAAAAATCTGCATCCTTTTTGGCTTTTGGTTAGGGGCTGGGACTTCAGAGCTGTAAGAGTGACTAGAAATCCAGGAAGAAAGCCCAGAAAAGCAAGTAGTTGAAGCGCCTACGCAGGCAATCTAGTCAGGCGCAAGGCACTGTGGCTCATACCTAGACCTGCTCTTAAAGCAGCTTGAGCCTGCCAAAAAAAAAGCAAAATCGTTAGTGACTTATGACACAATATCTAGCAAAGTAACGTACATGTAACTGACAACTCAGGAGAAAAGATAGAGAAACAGAAATAGAAAAGAATTGGAACAAATGATGGCTAAAACTTTTCCAATTATTTTTTAAAAATTTATGTATTTGGTACAGGGTCTCACTACGCAGCTCAGACTATAGTGATCCTCCTGTTTTCAGCCTCCCCAGCGCTGAAATTACAGGCCTGTGCCACCACTCCTGGTCTCAGTGGCTGGCTCAGTGAATGCAGCATGTGGTGTTGTGGATCAAGCCTGGGTCCTTGCACTTGCCCATGCAGTCCCACAGTCTGCTGAGCTATCTCGTCAGCCCTTGTTTTTCTAATTTTTGTGAGAAACATCACTTTAAAAATGTATGAAGGTCAGGAGATAGCTGGGGAGATAGCTCCGTGGCACAAGTGCCTGCTTGACAACTGCAAGGTCATGAGTTTAAACACTGGTCCTATACACACACAAAAAAAAATATGAAGGGGCCGGCGAGATGGTTCAGTGGTCTAAAGCGCCTGCTTAGGAAAGCTCAGGCAACTGCAGGGACTGCGGTTCGATCCCCGGCACCACATGCTGCGACAGCCCCCACCACCAGGGCAGGCTGAGCCAGCCACAAAATAAATAAAATAAAGAAACAAACAAACACAACAAGCAAACAAATAAATAAATAAAATTAAAAAAAAAAATATGAAGGTCAATGAGCTCCAGCAGGATAAACACTTAGTCACACTATTGCACACTTCTTCAATCAAAAAGAAAAGTCGATTCTTGAAAGTGATAAGGGGGGTGAGGGGAGGTGGGGGGTAGACATATCACACACAGAGGAACAAGGTTAAGAATGATAGCTTGATTCTCATCTGACACAGTGGATTCTATAAGATATTGGAACCACATCTTTAAAATGCTAAGGGAAAACACTCTGCCCAGAAGTTAATACTTGGTGAGAATGAGATGTAATGAAGACATTTTCATATATTAATAAGATAGATTAAAGTGCCTGCACGCAGCGAGTGACCCGGTTCGATCCCTGGTGTGCCTCTGGCCCCACCCCTGGGGCACCCGGAGTCAGCAGTTGAGACTGGGCATGGTGGTGCATGTCTGTAATCCCAGTGCTTGGGAGGCTAAAGACAGGAGAATCACTACAAGTCTGATCTATGTAGTGAGACTCAGTAGACCCTGCAGTAAATAAAAAAAAAAAAAAATGATACATTTCATTAACAGTAGACTTATAGTACAAAGAAATAAAGAAGTTATTCTAAATCAGTGGGAATGGCATGAAATTTGGATCTAGTAAAGGAAGCAAAGGCACAAGAAATGGTAAATATGTAGATGAAAACAAAGGATGCCTTTTTCCCTCTTCATTTCTTTACTAAATAGCTGACTGCCTAAAGCAAATAATATTATGTTGTGGAATTTATAACTTAGAAGTGCATGAAATGTACATGAACTAAACACTCCAACTATAGACTGGGATTATAAACTGAATCAAAAAGCAAGACCCAACAATATATTGTCGAAAGAGACCCACTTTATTTTATTTATTTATTGATTGATTGATTGATTGATTGTGCTACTGGGGTTCGAACTCATGACCTTGCACTTTCTAGGCAGGCACTCATGCCACAGAGATATCTCCTCGGCCCCAAGAGACCACTTTAAAAAGAAAAGAGTAGGTTGAAAGTAAAAGGATAGAGAAAGGGATGTAAAAAGAATTAAAATGTGTTCTATCTATGTAGCAACTTCCTGCAATCAATGTAATCATTATGTCCTGTAACCCTACACTAATAAAAATAAAAATTAAAAGGATTAAAAAGCAGAAAGTAGACAGGGAGATAGCTCAGTAGAATAAGTGCTTGCCTGGCAAGCACAAGGTCCTGAGTTCAATCCCCAGTACTGGAAAAAAAGAAAAAGCAGAAAGTAAAAAGAAGAGAAAAGTTATAGGATGTGGACAGTAACTATAAAAATGTAGAAGAGGGACTGGCCAGATAGCTCGGTGGATTACAGTGCCTGCTTAGACAGGTGCATCGCAGGCATGCCATGATGGCCCCACCTCCCCGCCCCCATGCTGAGACAGGATTTGAGACTGGGTGTGGTACCCTATGCCTATAATCCCAGCGCTTGAGAGGCTGAAAACAGGAGGATCATTATGAGTCCAGTCTGAGTAGTGAGATCCTATGGACCTGTACTAAATACATTTTTTAAAAAAAAAGTAGAAGAGATTTTTAACACTTCAAAAATTGATAGAAAAAAAAAAAAAAAAAAAAAAAAATTGATAGACAAAACAAAAACCCAACAAAGAGGACGAAGCATTTAAACAACACAATTATGCAACCTCAGCACAATCATATGCTCATATGCCACATAACATTTCAGCCAGTGACAAACCCCATGTATGATGGTGATCCTATAAATTACAGTGGAGCTGGGAAATCCCTCTCAGGGTTTAAATGTTCCCCAAGGCCTCATGGCCCCAGGGGTGGGGATTTGGTATCAGGGAGGATTAATCTACTGATGAGTTTAAAGCCCATTGTGCTGTTAGGAGTGGAGCCTGGCTGGCAGGGGCAGGTCCCCGGGGGCTGACCTGGAAGGTGCTCTCCTCCTCCCCCAGCTCCTCCTTCTCCCTCTGCTTCCTGGCCACGTGGTTTGAGCGCTGTACCCTCTGCTGTACCCCGCTGCCATCCTCCTTCTGCCTGGAGCTGTCGGACCATAGGCTGAACCTTCTAAACCTGTGAGCCAAAATAAGCCTCCTTTAAATTTTGGGCATTTTGTCTCAGTAGGAGGAAAGTGACGAAGGCAACTTTCTAGTGCCTAGTGACAGAGCCATTGTAATGAGGTAGCACAGCGCCCACTCCTGTTTGTGGTGCCTACAAACCTACAATGCAGCAGGCGGGATAAAAGGGTAGTGATACAATTACATACAATAGATGCCTCTTGATAATAAACAGTTACCACCATGATATTGTTTTATGTATTTCTACTATACTTTTGTTATTTTTACTGTGCACTACTTTTTTTTTCTTTATACAAGGTCTTGCTTTTAAATTATCGCTGGCCTTGAATTGACTTTGTTGCCTAGGTTGACCTTGAATTCGTAGCTATCCTCCTGGCTCAGCCTCTGAAGTACTGAGTTTACAGACATTTGCCACCACACCAGCACCAAAACTGTAAATCATCTTCGGGGGAGTCCTTCAGGGGGCTTCTAGAAGGAAGCCTTGTTATAATAGGAAATGGGGCTTTATGTGACCCCTAAGCCCCTGCCAGAGATAAGACGTGGAGGGTGATACTGCTGATTCCGATGCTGTCACATGATGGTGACACAGAGGCCACGGCAGGCTGTTTGTTTTTGAAAACCCTAAAAGCTGTGCCATCCTTGGCCAGGCTAATGTGTGTCTGTGTTTCATTACTTTTCTCATGGCTGAGACAAAATACTTGACACTCTAAGTTAAAGGGGAAAAGGTTTATTTAGCTTGTAGTTTATAGACATCAGTGCACATTAGCTGGCTCCAAGGCAGAATGGCACATGACAGAGGGGCAGCAGTTCATGGTGATGGAAGACAGAAAAAGTGACAAGAGAAGAGCAGAGAGGGAAATAAGCCTCTTCGTTTCCCCTTTATGCAGATTTCTGGGATTAGGGCAGTGCCTATCCAATCGCTAGGACTAAGGGTAGGTGGATTGCTAATCCCAGCACTGAGCCATGAATCAATCACAGGAAGCCGTATTTAAAAGTTCATGAGGCTTTGAGGGGACTCTAGACATAAACCGTAACAGTTCGTGTCTTAATTTTTACCAAAAATGTTTTTAAAATTTTTAAATAAAAAATGTTAAGCCAGGCACAACAACACAAACTTGCAATCCCAGCCCATGGTAGGCTAAGGCAGGAGAGCTGACACAAATTCTCAGCCAGTCTGGACTGTCCAGTGAGATCTACCCCAGCCCCCCCCAAAAAATTAAGAATAGAAAAAAATTAATAAATACCTAAAACATATTTTTGTTTAGTTGTACAAAGATTTGTTATTGAAGTCAAGTATTACTACAAAAGAGTCAAAAATTCAAAACAGAGGGATAGCTCTGGTTCTGTGTTCCTGCCTGGCAAGTGTGAGGACTAGGATTCTATCGCCAGTGCCACAGGAGGCGCTGGCTCCTTGCTGAGCCAGCCACCAAAGCCAGGCGTGGCGCCACACGCCTGTAATCCCCACACTGGGGAGGCTGAGAAAGGAAGATCACTAGGAGGATGAGCTGAGCTGTGTAGCAAGACCCTGTACCAGATAAATGAATAAATGGATTTCTAAAACATAGAAAAATTTAAAAATTAAAAAAAAATTAAAGGGCTTATAAAGTAATAAAGTGACAGTAAACTAAGGTTAAATTATTAAAGAAAAAGCTTGTTTCTGCTCTCGGGCACTTTAAGCATGCAGTGTTCACATCACCTGCAGTTGTGTGCGGTCACAGCTTGGGCTTTTTCACTTCGCTGCCAAAGCAGCTCCCAGCCCTGCATGCCCCATTCACAGTCGGTGTCCTAGACAGGTGCACTTTTTGAAAAAAAAGCTGTCCCCCCCCAACACACACAAGATGACCCACTGTTCATGAGGCAGTCAGAACCTTGGCATTTATTGATCAAGGAAGGAATTTGAGGAGAGGATTATCGAATGGCTCCTCAGGGTGAAGGTGATTTTATGTTAAGAAGCGTCTCACCCTAGACTGTCTTTGTCCTACAGTCCTACTTGTACAGATAATCAAACAGTTGTGTCACAATTGCCTACAGTGTTGAGGTCATGGCGTCTGGGTCAATAGTCCACATGTGTAGTCGCCTATACGATCCAGGCTTGTGTAAATACATTCTGTGATGTTTGCACAATAATGAAATCACCTGAGGATGCATTTCTCAGAACAGTGTGTGACTGTACTTAATGAATATTTATAAAATGTTTCACAGAAGCTGGGGAGATAGCTCAGCAGCTTAAGCACCTGCCTGCCAA
>PVKN010034787.1:0-11763 GCA_004027915.1 Capromys pilorides
TTGTAGGTACTGCCCAAAATTTATTTATTTAATTATTTCTTCTTTTGAGTCTTTATACTAGGGAGACTATATGATATTGGCTCATGTAGGTCTGGTTTATTTCACTAATGAGTATATGTTCAAGATACAACCATTTATATATGAAGTCTTCTAGCCTATCATTCTGGACCTGTCTTAAGCAGAGAAAACGGAACCTTAGAGACATCCATCGGGTCAGGAATCTGGTTTCTGGAGTTTATGTTCTCAACATGACAAAAAGTCTTCATAAATGTGATTAAATTAAGGATGTTGTGATGAGGGCACTATCCTGGGCTACTGAGGGGGCCCAATATGATCACATGGGTGTTTAACAGCACAGATTTTGTTTTTTGTGTCCAGTGAGAGACATGAAAGGGGCTCCCACCATTCTGATTTTGAAGATGGAAGAAGAGACTGTGAGCTAGAGAAAGTGGAAGGCCTTTAAGCTGGAAACAGATGAGAATACACTTTTCCCTAGAGAAACAAGAACAGCTGTACCAACACTTTGATTTTAACCCGGTAAGACTCTACTGAACTTTTAAGCGACCAAACATTGTGATAAGAGCTCACTGGGTTTGTGGCAATTTGTCATAGCTACAGTAGAATACTAATAGAATGTGAGATTGGTAACATTAGGATGCCACACTGTAGTATTTGGTGACCAACACACTCACACTCTCTGTTGCTTCAGTTCCTTCATAAAAGAAAATCCATAGTTGGAAGAAGCACTCTGTCAAGGAAATACATATGGTGGGTCCAGTATTTTTCTATGAGAATTTAGCTCTTATTATCCAGTGTTTCAGGTTTGAACTCACAGATGACCCCAGTGCATATACATCATGTGCATAATTCATTGAAATTTGTATAAGTTTATCACTGAACCAGTCAGTTCCTAAGACCTTTTCCTAGTAATTCATAAGCTGTACATTTTACAGATGATTCTAGTTCCAACAATTAAAAAAGTATCTCTGCTGTTTTCTACCTTTCAATCCTTGGCCATCCATATTGAATCACTAACCTTGCTTTTGTGTCTAGTGCATAGAACTCTTATGCTTCCCAAAATGAAGTCTAGGAATACAGAAATTTTGAAATTGCATGAAAATAGTATCAACAAAATTAACAATTCCATAAATGCAGTTGGTATCCCCATTGCCTCTCTGGGAATTTGTAGAATTTTCTAGAATTGTAATTTGGAACAGAATGGTAATGACATTTAAGAGTTGTGCTGTATGTGGAACAGGATGGAGAGTTATATTGATGCTATTTTTTTAAAAAAGGTAGAAATAAATATGGTATAAATAAAGACATAAAGAGAAAAATGTTTAAGGTGAAGAGTTTGCATGTTAGACCTTGAGAACTCCATCAGTGCAGGTCCTTAGGTTTTCAGTTATTCTTGTCATATAGCAGCAAAACTTTCAAATAATCTCAGATCTGTTGTATAGTATTTTAAAACATAGATCATGTGCCTATAGATACTATCATATTAATAATATTGGTGGAAAAGTTGAAGTTCAGGATGTTGCCCTGCGCTGGCTACTTCTAGAAGCTTCAACTTTTTTTTTTTAAAATGTAGTTGGTGCAGGGTCTTACTATTCTGCTCAGTGATCTTCCTGTGTTCAGCCTCTCCAGCTCTAGGATTACAGGAGTATGCCTGAGGGTGGGGCTAGTGCATGATGTGGTTCTGGGGATTGAATCCTTGTTCCCTGTGCCTGCCTAAGCAGGGGCTTAGTCTGCTGAGCTATCTCAAAAGTGCTTCAAATTCTTTTGAGGAAAATTTCAAGAAAAAAATTCCATTCCATTAAACTGAATTTTAAAGAAAATGAGCAGAACATAGAAACTTAACTTCTAAGAGATGGAATGTTACAGAATAAGGCCACAAAACACTATAGAATTATTGAAAGCTGATATCATTTACTGGAAACTAAATTTTTAAAATGGATTATATTATCACATGAATCCATGATAAGAGGCATAGACAATTATTTACCATTTCCCTTTGCCCTTGAAGGTGAGGATGGGAAGAATTATTGTAAAAAGAGACCCCATAGCATGTCTTTCTCACCTGTGATCTAGGAAATCAAGGGTATGTCAGAACTTCATGGAAAGAAGAGCTAGAATTTGCTAGACTGTTTGACTCAGGAAATTACCACATAGCTAAGGCATGGAGAATCAATTCTTCCTACTCAGCAGAATATCACACATCTTATGAATCTAAGACTACCACATGATCCCCACTTGTCACTTTTCCAAATGGATTTTTAAAAAATTAACTAACATAGCTTAATATATCCAAAGTATACAACATATACCTTGTGTAATGACCCTATATGAAGTAACTAACCTTTCAATGACCATTCATATTGTATGTTAGATCCTCGTCAACTAAAAATTTCAGTGTTATCATTTCTTTCCATGCTATTAGTATTAAGTGCTTTGACATCAGATAGCTACCTCTTAGAGAACCCACATCACACTTGGTAAAGGAAAGTGAGCACAGTTCTCAGATATTTGGAGCAAACTTTCTCAGGTTTTGAGGAGCAGGAGGGGCAATGAGCATTTCTGAGTAGAACTCAGGGATTTGAAAGCAAATGTGAAGCTGAACGACCAGTGTAAATATGGGATGGGTAACAAGGTAGGCAGGAAATACTGATGACTCTATTCCGCATTTCTTCCTCTCTTGCTTTTTCTTAAAGATAATTTTGATAATATGCAGAGATCTGACATATGCCCAAGTAGCTCATGACTCCCGATCAAGGGTTTAGCCCTGATTACTCTAGGTCAAGTACTTCCCTGATTCCATTAAGAAATGGGCACATGATATAATTTAAATCAATTAGACAAAAAGAGGTGTTTGGTGAGATTTCATAGAAACAGCCTCCTCCATCTCTCATCAGGCCAGACAAAGAAAGGTCTGGTTGGTATTACTGGTGGTGGTCATCCTACACACTGCACAGTCAGAGTTAGGGTGAGGCCAATCTTGTAGGTTGGAGAGAAGTGATGGGAGTGGCCCAGGGCTGTGGTATCCTTCTGTGGAAACCTAGACAACCATGTTCTATAATTCACTTTGGGTTCCTGATTACACAAACCAAGAATTAAAATTCTCAGAACTTTAAGCGATTTTCTACCAATTGAAGCTGAATATCATCATACTGGCATTGTATTTGATACTGACCTAGGAATAATTGAAAAATTATTCAATGACTTGAAGGTGAAAATAATGCTGGCATATCATTTGTAGCAGTAAAGTTAGAGTACAGGCTTTTGAGACAGATATACCTGAAATTATATGCTGTTATATTATCATCTATGTGTTTTTTCTGAATTACAACTTTCATATTTGTACAATGAAAATAATGAATCTACCATACCAATTTATTGAAGGGAGCAAGTGAAATAATATGCATAAAATTTCTGTTCTGAAGTAGGTGCTCTTTAATTGCAACTATCATTTCAAAGGCCAGAGAAAAAATTGTTCAAGGTCCTTCCATGAGAATTTCTATATGGAAGATGGCTTGAGAGTATTTAAACATTCTAGAAAATGAAACACTGAGAATAAAATTAGAAATGGCTCCCATAAAAAAGAAGAGGAGCAGTTAGCTAAATAAACCCACATGATTGTACAGGAATTAAAACAAAAAAAGGTTTGAAGAGCTGCCCAGATAGCTCCTCAGACTAAAGGGCCTGTTTAGGTGCAGGCGACCTGGGTTTGATCCCTGGTGTACCATGCCGGCCACACTCGTGGAGTGTGCTGAGACAGCGACTGAGACTGGGACTGGGCATGGTGGCATGTGTCTGCAATCCCAGTGCTTGGAAGACCGAAAACAGGAGGATCACTATGAGTCCAACCTGTTTAGGAAGACCTTGTATCCTGATGGATATTAAGTATATTGAAAAAACAAAAAAACAAAGACTTGAAAGAGAAGAGTCCGATGAGGAATGAATGAGAAAGAGAAGCACCAAATTGAAAGGGCAGGACCAGGATTCTGCTTAAATTTAAAATCTCATAGTTATGTCCAAAGACATGCTAATGGGATTAAATGAATGACGAGTGTAGAAAAACTATGATGTTGACAGGTGGCTGAGAAAATAAGGTTGTTCCAAAGCTGAAACTGAGTGGCAAGCAATATGATTCTCATCCCATAGGTGGAGTAACCAAGGAGCAAAGCTATTGCTACCCATCACCAAGGTAAAGGTTAGTTCTGTGAAATGTTGCATCGTGTTTAGAAACATTGCAATTCACATCATGTTGATCATCACTTAGGAAAAATATGATAAAATAAAATATTCCACAAATTAGATTCGTATCAACCTGAATTAGCAATAAATTGCAGGGAGAAGTCTTCCCAGTAAGAACCTCCCCAATAATCAAACAAACAAAAAATAACACAAAAAGTCCTTGTTCTTCAGCCTGAAGTAATGTTAGCACCATTCTGCTTTTCTACATAAGCACAATTTTTATAGTCTTTCCCAGAAGCATATGATCATGGCGCTCAGTTTGCACAGAAACAGCTTCTAAAATATTCGATTAGCTACCACTTGTAAAAGAGGCTATTAGATTTCACTTATGGATACATGCTCTGTTACTCTTCTTTGCCAGTACACAGTACACACACATACACACACACACACACACACACACACCATTGAACTTTAGTTCACGGAGATGTCACTTTGTATTTTAGCCTTGTTGAAACACACTAATATGTGCAGAGAGAATAGAAAAGATTTCCAAAGTTACCTTTGTCCAAAATAAAAATCTGAGGGGCGGTCTTCATTATCAAGTTTAAATTCAGGTCTGACCTAGTTAAAACTCTTGACAAGGAGAAGGAGTCTCTTTGATGCAGTAGGCCAGGAGAGAAGACCGCTTCCTCACCACGGAAGCCTTTCTTTGGAAATAACTCACATTCAGGTGAACTGCTTTTAGAAAGTACTTTTCAGTTACCTGCCCCCAGAGTGAAGTTCAAAAGGAAAGAGAGTAAAATGTTCTCAATCAAGATCTCTGGGCTGTGGTGTTTTCTACACTGGAGAGTTGCTTGATTCCGAACATTATCACCTTCAGGAATAGGAAACAGTCATTTCTTTACCCAGACAGTCTTTTAATCTTGGAACAAGAGGCCTATTCTCACAGAAGGCTTTTATTGCTTTTGAAAACACAATCAAATTGGTTCCAGTGGAGTGGGATATAAGGAAGGGCACCTCTTCTCCTTCTGCACAAGTAATTGGACTAGCCTAATTAGATTGCCAAGTGTTTAGATGCCATGGCGATGAGCATTTTATAAATACTGTATGTAGCTAAAGTAGGAGCATCCCTTGTGGCCAGAATGCCCATACCGTTACCTCTGACAGGTTAAGAAGATGCAAACCAAATGCTTTGCTACCTTCCATAATATTTATTGAGAGTTATTTACGCTGGCACTTTCAGCCATTTGTGGTAACTTTTTACTCCAGAGCTGTGGGTAGTGTGGTCAAAGATGACTCTTACAGACAAGGACATCATCTTGCATGCAAAGTAAGCATCTTTGTGGATTCTGAACAATAACTAAGAAAACGATTATAACTTGTAAACAACTGTCACCCAGAAATAAGGAGCACTTAGTCAGTTAAGAATGGGAGCATGCTTAAGTGAGATCTGTAGTGAGAGACAAGCCACAGTGCTGCCTACAAGCTAATGGTCTCTGGTCTTAAAAAGAAAACCAAAGCATAGTCTCTAGTTGTGGAAAGAAATCCAGGAAACAGCCACACGGAGTGCTGAGTTGCCTCATTTTCCTGCACAGATTTTTCTGCATTACTTACCAGGCTGGAGCAACCTCAGCAAGATGAGTGCAGGGAGAGTATGCCTTACACAGGCAGGAGGAAACCTAGTCCTGCTTTCAGTCTACATTCTTAATCCTTCCAGATTGGATGGCACTATTGGTGATTTTGCAAAGACTTATAAAGTATTTTATATCAATAGCCAGCTACCTAGCTTCACAATGAATAGACAAATACTAAGCCCCTGGCTCCTAACATCAACACTTGGCATAAAAAGGAGAAATTAATATCTGTCACTTCCGAGCTTCATGCTAGGAACTGCACACCTACTAACGCTTATCAAAATTTTATCTGGAGAGCATCAGATCCATTTTGAAGAGGAGAATATTGAGATTTGAGATTTCGTTGGTCAGGTCACCATCTCTACGGTATTTACTAGAGCTCAGATCTGAATGCACACATGCCTGACTCCAAGGATCCTCCTCTTTCCATAAAATCATGATTTATTTCCTCACTAAAAAAATACTACCCTGAGGAGACACATTATTAATTTGATGACAAGTTTTTTCAGAATCCACATTTTAACTTTTTACTCTGGTTTTTCCCTTAACTTTAATTCACATCAGCATCACTGGATAATATCCCAGCATACATGAAGTAATACAGTAAGGTGGAAAGAAGCCAAATTGAGGATGAAATCTGAAGTCTCAAGCTGACAATTTCAAATGATGACATTAGGAGTATCCACTAGCTTCTCTGAGTATTAGATTACTTACTGAAAAAATAATAGTAATAATAATTTCTATTCCCATAATCACTAGAATAAAAAAAGGAAGTTTGAATGTCCTTTAGGGACATATCTAATTCATTCTAGCAAGATTTCAATTCAAATCAGAATATTCTTAAAGTACTATTTCACCTGTTGAGACATTCACTCATGTGAATCCATTGTTAGCAATTAGGCTGAATCACAGCTACACCTGATAAGGAAACATTGTTAAAGACCTGCCAGCATTCTGTGCTTCTCTTAACTCTACACAAACTCTGATAATCTCATGGAGAACAGTTGTGGCAAAAAGACCTGAAGTGCACATGTATACAGGCAACAAACGAAGAACCTGTCTTTTTGAAATGTAAAGGATTTTCCTACTCTGTTATTGTTATTGTTACTGTTTGCTCTCACAACAGTTCTCCTATCTCAGCCTCACCAGCACTGAGATTACAGGTGTGTGTCACCACATCCAGTCTTGGCCAGCTCATTGCCCCCTCGGGGAGCTAGTACTGCTATGGTAGTGGGGATAGAGCCCGGGCCATCGTGCTTGACAGGCAGGCACTTACACCACTGAGCTATCTCCCTTGCCCCTATAATCATTATTTTTTAATTTACCTGGTGGCACCATAATCTGACGAACTGTCCAAGTATAACTTTTAGAATCTGTTATGTTCCCTTTTTATCCCCCTTTCCCCATCTCTGATTTCCGTGATCCTCTATTGTGAGCTGTACTCTCTGAAAGTTCCCTGAGTAACCAACAGCTGGCCAACTGCGTCCCCATTCCTTGTTTTCTTTTCTCTACCCCCATCTCCTAAATACACATGTTACACTGCCAATCTAATCATGCCATACACTCGTTTAAAATCCTCAGTGGACTTTGACTGCCCTCAGGATAAAAGCAAATTTT
Source organism: Capromys pilorides (assembly GCA_004027915.1). NCBI lineage: Eukaryota > Metazoa > Chordata > Mammalia > Rodentia > Capromyidae > Capromys > Capromys pilorides. Next base: position 7,449 of record PVKN010034787.1, read on the forward strand.
ATAGTAAGTCATAGAAAGAACTTTTAAAATCTTGCAAATGACTATGTTAATTCATTAAAATATTCAAAGAATAACTAATTTTTAGTACTCATCATATACCAGGGAGTGTCCTAGCACTAGTAGAAGTAACAAATAAGATATTAAGCAGAGAGTTATCACAAACCATACAAAATAAAACTTAGAAATGTGATATGAATGAGGGGCAGGATTGAAAGTAAAAGATGGTAGTCCCTATGTGGGATAGGTTGTATTCCTTTACAGTGTCTTATTTCTCTCCTTCTACTCTTCACATGCAAGAACTTGACAATAAAAATGCCTGGAAGCAGGTAAATTCATAAATAAATTCTGATATAACTACACAGTGGTATGCTATTCAGCAATAAGAAGGAATGACTCTTTCCTTTGGAATGAATCCCACGTAAGCCACATTAGTGATAATATTTAAAATAATTATGTTGCGTGAAACAAACCAGATAAAAGATATGTACCTTGCAGTCCCATTATTTAGTGCTCTATAATGCACACATGAACCTGCGGTGACATAAAACAACTCGCTTGGTATGGGGGCAGCTGTGGGGGTGGTGGAGGGAGGGAATTATGAGAGGACATGGGCGAACTTTTGGAGTGAAGGGTATGATTTTTATTCTGATTGTAAGGAAAGTTTCATGGTGAGTGTGTGTCTATATGTCAAACATCCCAAATTGTGTACAAAACTTTAGTAACAAATTATACATTATTATAAATGGCAAAAAAATACATGCAGCCACTCCAATTCCATACTGTTTTGCTTTTTTATTAGTACAGTGTACATTAAAACAAACACAGACAATAGCATCCAATGTTGAATGTACCCAGGTCTTCAGGTTCAGCCTAGGATACTTGTGAACTCAAGTTAATCCATTGTCTTTGATTTTTTTTTCCCTTGGTGGCAAGACATGAAGGAATCGATGATTTTATGTCTGAAAAGGCACTTAGTTATTAAGATAGAGGATTTTATTGCCAGAATAATTTATTGCTGGTATAGCAAAAACAGAGGTGTGGACATGTGTTGCTTGAGGTGAAAACGAACTATGAGACAACTGCTATGCAATCATACCCAATAATTGATTTTAAGTGGGTGTGGGGGTGCACACCTGTAATCCCAGCATTTTGGAAGTTGAGGTAGGATGATTGCCATGAGTTCAAGGTCAGCTTGGGCTACATAACAGATCCTGTCTCAAAAAAACAAAAAGTAAAAAACAAACAACAACAAGAAAATAATTGATTTTTGATATTAAGGGTAATATTTTTAAGGGTTTTGATAATAAAATAACAAGGAAATTGTATTTTAAAATGTACACAAGGAACGGGTATACATTACCTGCCACCATATTAATAAGGTAAATTAGGCCAATTATTTAGTTTCCTTTCTACTATTATGAAATCCCATTAATATAAAATGAATTTTATTGGTAATAAGTATTTACTACACATAAATTCTACTTCTCTCAACAAAGCAAAGATGCTTTATGACATTTGATTTTGTTCCTGATCTATAGAAAATTCAGTGCATGGAACCAAGATTATGGGAAAATAATAAGAAAGACTTGAATTTACTGATCAAAGAACCACAAACCTCTGAAGAAGGTACTTTAAGGTAGCACTACAAAACTTTAAAAATTTAAGTTGCCTAATACAATAAGATCATTTTAAGTGGCAAAATATCAGATATGACAGAAACACAGATTGTTTGATGAGGTAAAGATAATTATAGCCTAAACTGGAGATAATAAATCACTTAACCATTTACTGCACTGTATTAAAGACATTTCTTTCTGCTGTTATCAACTACACCACCCCATCTAGATGACGAAAAGACCTATTGATAGTTTACCAAATTACTCTGAAAACAAAAATATCAGGGTAGATCCAGCTTCATTCACCTAACCGAACAGGAACCCCAGCTCCAGAACATGTTTCGAATTGTTCCAGGTACAAATTATTTTTGATCAAATGTTCTTCCAAGGCACTAACTTGCTGTTAAGTTTGCTGAATGCATTTCAAAGAGGAAATGTAAATGACTCTAACAGCAAGAAACTGGAACTTAAGCAATAATTTACTATCTTCTGGAAAAGTATGATTATTTGTAGCAAAGAATCTCTTGTCTGAATGATTACTCTTATTTTAGTAGCAAATTTTGAGCTATAGTGTATTGGAGCAGGGCATTTCATTTTTATGATTCATTGTTCATGGTAATAGCCTAGTCAATTCCATCCATAAAATGGGTCAAATCCTCAGCTTTAGTAACCCAAAGGGACCAATTTATAGAGTGCCCAACTACCATTTCAATAGTATTAGCATGTTTACAAAATCTTGTCATTTCAATTTCCTTATATTAAAGGGCACGCATTTATTTGATACTTTCCTTATTCAATGATTGTGGAAAACAGACTACATCTGCTGGAGAACAAACATTGTTTCTTCTTTCCAGATGTCTGCTTTTTCTCCCAGAAGTTGGAGAGCATCGGACAAGCAATAACAGATGATGAACACATGCATAACTACAAATGGGCAAGCTGATTGTTTTCAAAATTGGTATAAACATTTGCTCTTGGGTTGAGATTTAGCCCATAGCAAATCTTTACATTTGCGTTATAAACTCCCAGCTAAAAAAATGTTTATAATGGAAGTGCTGACAATGTGAAAATTCAGTTATGGCCAGGAAAGCAATTTTTTTTTAAAATTCCATTTTGCACTTCCATATTCCCTTCCTAACCAGTGACTGAGATAGCAGCCTTGCCCAAGTTTTGTTTTCTAGTCCAAAGGAGAATTTGACAATGGTTTTGAAATGAGCAAAAGATGTGAATTTTAGCCCTTTTCTTTTTAAACAAATAACAAAACATAAAACCATATGCTGCTTCCTCACCTGTTTGATTAGATGATGGTGACAATCATGAAGGTGGCAATGAATGAGATGGAAGAGAACTATTGTTGCTCAGCTGAGAGTGATCCTGCTTTTATATGATATTTTGAAAATAATTAGTTACAGTCGTTCAGAACTACTTTCCACTGCATGGCCTTGCTTATGCCAGGAAGCAGTGAGTACCCTGGAAAGGGATTATTAAATAAGGTCAGAGAACTCTTTTGACCTGGTTATAGATTCTTGGTGTGGAACTAAAAGCATTGTTTGCACTCTAGGTTTGGCATGAGAAGAAACTCCAGTCAACTATGTCCAATGTACCACCTACATCTCATTATATATTGATAAAGATATGGCTCTCCTGAATATGGACAGTAAAGACTGACTTACTGTTCACTCAGAGAATGAAGAACAAATAAACATCAGAAATGAAGACAGAGAAATGTGCTATCATTGCAACTTTATGAGCAAGGTCTTTTGGAAAACTGTGACTGGGTGTAAATCTTAAAAGATGAAGGTGGAATATAATGGATGGACTCTAGGACAAGGTGATAACCTCTTCAGTGACACTGGTACAAGGGGACCCTGCTCATTTGGAAAATTAAAGATATTTTGATGGTCTATATTCTCTTTTATTTTCAGGGGTATTGAAGTATTTTTGTAATAAAGAGGGAAAGGTAGAAAACCCCAGCACCCATTTGATATGAATGGGCAAAGCTTGCATATGTTCACCTTCAACAAATCTGGGCCTGAGCAGAATCACATCCTTCTCACTTAGGTTCAGGATGAGAAGGACAAACAGTCTTTGCCACAAAGACATTCACCAAATTTCTCTTGAAAATGATAGCGCCTGCTGAGTGGAGAAAAAAATGTTAAGTTGAAAGTCTTAATTATCTTGTAGGCTACTAAGGGGCTTGCAAATTCTGTACTTGCACAATTAGGACACGCATATAAAATTTTAGAATTTGTATTTTCCTTCACTCACATACATAAATTACAGGAAAAATGTGTCATAAAATGGTTATTGCATAACAACTCTTAAAGTGATGAAGAAAGAGGGCTACATTTCAAACAAAGAACACAAGTAACGGGAAGGCCTGTATGTGTGAGGGCAGTATGTGTGCATTTTGCCTTTGTACTTTTGTTTTCAAACTTGAAATCATGTAAATGGTCAACCTTCACCAGGATTAAGAGCACTCCTTTTGAGATTATTATTACATCTAGGGAGCTAGAGGCCCAGTGGCATTGACTCATATTTGAACATTAATAATTCCTTTACCTTGCTAGAGTTCTGCATTTATTTAAAAAAGAATTATGTACATACCATAATATAATGAAGAAGGTTTATATCTAAAAATATACAATTCATTGTTATATTAATTAGAACAGTTAATTATTTGCTACAGATGCTTTAAA
>PVKN010034788.1:0-11763 GCA_004027915.1 Capromys pilorides
TCTGTCTAGCTCATTACAAGACCACCTAGTACACAGTAAACATTCAAAAAGTGTTAGGGCTGAGGATTTAGCTTAGTCGTAGAGTATATGTGTACTATCATCAATAGTGTACACACACAAACACACACACTCCTCCCCCATTTGGCAAGTTGGCCTTCAGAAACATCTAGTATAGCTAAGTGTTTATGTTGACATTTCCAGAGGTAGCCTGGTATTGCACACTGGGAAGTACTGAAAAATTCTTTGAAATAATGTTTGAATATAATTTAAATGTTTTTCAAAGCAATTATTTTATCTTTAAATTAGTGTTTTGATAATGTAGTGGTCTGTGTTTAAGTTAATGCAAATTCCTTAAAGAAAACCATAAACATTTCAGACAAAAATGGGGACTTTAGAACTCTGAATTTTATTAAAGCAGCAAATCTACTCAGGATCTGGAGTTAAAAGCCTCTTCATTTTTTGAAAAATATGCATACTCTTACAGAAATCCAAACTGTGTTTGAACTAGTAGATTAGATGTATTTCAGACCCTTTTGAACTCCTTGCTTGATTTTCACTAGCTTTATTTTATTTATTTATTTTTTATGTGTTTGGTACAGGTTCTCACAATGAAGCTCAAACTCATAGTGATCTTCCTGTTTTCAGCTTCTCTAGCACTGGGAGTACAGGCATGTGCCACCACACTGAGTCTTGGTGGCCAGTTGGCAGGCCCCAGGTTGGGACCACATGGCATGTGGTCTTGGGGATTGAAACCAGATCCTTAGGCTTGCCTAAGCAGGCACTTAGACCACTGAGCTATCTCTGTGGCTCCTTTCATTACCTTCAGAACCTTAATATTTTGTAGCCAGGAAAGAAATTGGTTCAGGCCTGTGAAGAGTTGCATCTAGTTAGGGTAGGCAAGTCTTCATTCACTACCTGAAATCTGATGCATAAAAGACAGAAAACTATTCATTCATCTTGACATCTTGGAAAGTGAAACTGTATGGTACAAAACTCCATCTATCAGAAATACTACGTAATATATTTTTCTTAGTGTCTTTTGAGAAAAGGGAGATGAAGATGATAAAGATAGAAGTTAACACTAAGTACCTCCTGTAGGTCAGGGACTGTACATATGATACTTAGTTTAATCCTTACAGGATTCCTAATTTACACAAAGAACACTGAGATACAAAGTGGTTAAGCAGCATGCCTGAGATCAGAAATCTTGCTGCTAAGTAGGAACCTTTTGATTTGAGATCTTTTTGACCCTTCTCTGGCGCATGGTTGGATAAAAAAATTTACTGTTGTTCATCTTGAATGCTGAAAATCAATCTGTCTTATTGCCATATTTTTTGCAAATTTAATGAATTGCTATATTAAATATGCTTAGATTTCTTAAGAATATTTGTATTCTCATTTGTAAGAAGTTAAATCCTAAAAAAATGAAGTGTATGCAATGGAATTAAAAATTAATAGATGGAAAACTACATATTAAAGTTTATATGTATGTTGCTTTTTAGTGTAAACTGCAAAAATATTTTAGATGTGTGAAGATCTAACGTGGTTACATTGTTTTATTTCTAAAAATTTGGGGGCAAGCTGGTAGCTTGTTCTTAAGAATGCTTTTTGGAATGTGTTTCTTATGACTTCAACATTGTTTGGAAAATTTGTACTTTCCTTTAATGCTTCTAGTTTTTACTGTGATTCTGAAGCAGTATTTGTATAGGCCATCAGTTGCCTATATGCGAATAAAGTATCTTAGTAATTACATATCAGTTGGGGTGCTGTGTACCACTAATGAGAGCTATTTTGTACAGTTTTCATGAATGATAAAAACAAATAACATTTTCTAAATGGTCGTATTAATAGGTAAAATCACTTTGAAATTAAAATTCACAGGTAGCACAAAATTGTAGCTGAACAAATCTTTATGTAGTACATACCCTAATTACCCTAATTACACAGGCCCAACTGTATTACGAGTAAAATGATAACGCCAGCCCTGTATCCTGTTCGTGGTCTCCTCTGTAACATTTCTTTTCTTCAGAACGAAGGTGTAGTAGATATTGCTGGTCCTCAATAAGTACTGGTTTCTGTGGCAGCTGTTCATTGTAGACTCTGGCAGTAGGTATCTCCATGTTACTGTGTACCTAACTCATTTTAAAAGCGCTAGTATGTTCCTGTCCTGATGCTCCTACTCTAGAAGGCCTGTACACGTAGTGGTTTACTTTTCCAGTGTGATTAATGCTGACATTTCTAATATAGAAAGACACTTAAGGCCAATTTAGATTTGTGTTATGTTGCTGCTTCTCACTTGGGTGGAAGACTTGGAATAACTTAATTATTCTGTCAGTGTCTCAATTTCGTCTCCGAATTGGGAATGACAACTACATAGCGAGAACCTGTCTGAAACAAAGAACAGGAAGGCATTGATAATGGCCACTTTGCTGTAGGACCGTTATCCAGGATTACACAAACTTGACTTATGCTTTTCAAACAGAGTAATATTGTGGTTAATGATGAAGGTTTGAGGTTTAATCCTTTTTCTAGATACTTGACCGAAGATAAGCCATATTACCTCTTCTTCCTCTTCTCTTACCTGGTCTTGTCCAGGTGCTCAAATGGTAAGCTGGGCTTGAAGTAATTCCTCAGTATTTTCTAGTCACTCAACCAGGAAAACTGGTTGATCAGTGATGCTGTTTTAGTCTTGCTACACTTCTCCACTTGGAGCAGTACAGAAATAAACATCTTCTGTAATTATGTTCATTAAAAGTCTAATGAACCTGCTGTTTTAGAAAACTCCATTTTCTTTTGTTAAGCACTTTCTCTTCATTTCTTTGATATATGCTATTGATAGTGGCCATTTATGGCTTTGTACACTTGGTTCTGTTTTCCATGTAACTAGATAGATATGCATTGTACGAAATTGTGTTCATAAGGAGAGATCATTTGTACTGAGTTTCATAAAGGTATTCTCTATTTTATTGTGCACACAGCAGTGTACAATAATAATGTATCTGCCTTGTAGATAATATTAAGGTTTCAATATTTGTCAGGTTATAGGATTATTTAGCTCTTATTTCCAATTTGATATATCATGAGTAATTCTAATTCTGGTTGCAAGCTCCATTAAGCACATAGAAATAATCATTTGCATTGTGAGACATGTTTACATATTAAGTATATGTACTATAAAAGAAAACGTGAGTTTTAAGTGTCTCCACACAGTTTTTGAATTTTTAATGTTTTAATTAACTCACTAATCGTATAAATTAATGGCCTTCAGAATGTTTCTCTGTAGGTATATGGTGTGCACAGATCAAATCCAGTCTCCCCCTTTTCCTAGGTTCTGGTAATTACTGTTCTACTCTCAGGGTAACTTTTTCAGCTTCCATGTATGAGAGAGACTATGTAGTACTTGCCTTTTTCTGTCTAGCTTATTTCATTTAACATCAAGCCCTCTACTTTCACCCATTTTGCTGAAAATGACAAGATTTCATTCTTTATGGCTGAATACTACTCCATCGTGGTTATTTTAAAAAAAATCCGTTTATCTTTTGTTGGGCACCTATGCTGATTTCGTATCTCAGCTATTATGAGTAGTGACATATTAAATTACTCTATAAAGTTTCAGGTTCTAAAATCAAATTTAAAAAGTACTCATTTCAGTAATTGCCAGTGGAGCTGGGCATAGTAGCACAGGCTTATATTCCCAGCACTCGGGAGGCTCAGGCACCGAGATCAGTGAGTTCAAGCCCAGCCTGGAGTACATAGTGATTTTTAAGGCCAGTGTAGACTATAGTAAGACCTCATTCCAAGAAAACCAAACCAAAGGAACAACAGATGTTAGTGATGGCCAGTGGGTACAGCCTTTGTTTTGGAAGTCACTAAAATGTTCTGAAATTAGATTCTATGGTTGAGCAAGCTATGATTTTTTTAAAAAAATTCATCTATAAAATGACCAAATATAATGGTAGTTATGTTTCCATAAAGCTGTTTCAAAAAAGAATACTATATAACTATACCAGGTTACCACTTACTAGCTGGTGTGTAGCCTTGGGCAAGTTGCTTCCTTTTCTGTGCCTTGTTTCCTCATCTATACAATGGGTATGGCATATTGAAGCCTTCCTTATGTGCTGGCAAATGGGGACCAAGAGATAGGGGAGAAGGAGTGGAGGGAAAAGAGAACTAAAGGAATTAAAATGTGCTATGTACAGGTACCAACTGACCATAATTATTGTGGATATAATTGTTATGTACCACACAAATTCATGTTTTCTTTTAAGAAAAGAAGTAGATAAAAGTGTAAAAGTGAAGTGGTTGACAGCATAGAGTTGGGATGATTCTTGTTTATAAGAATATTTGATGGACACATTTTGTTAGTTTTGATCAGGAGAAGAGATGACCTAAAACTGGAGGGAAAGAGCTGATACATGCACATGGAGAAGTGAGAAGTAATGACCATTCCATGACTAATTTTCTAAGGGCTGTACCTATATAGAGAGAAGTTATAGTAGATGACTTGAAGGTTATCATGAAGCTTTGAAGTGAGTACTTAGGATGAATAGTGAAATGGGAGAACAAGTGGGTGATTTCTTAAGTGTTATTAAGACTTTTGCTGATGGGGAGATAGCTCAGGGGCACACGTGCCTGCCTGGCAAGTGCAAGGTCTTGAGTTCCATTGCCAGTTCTGCAAATTAAGGAAAAAGACTTTTGCTTTTCTTATAGTATTAGGAATTAAACCAGGGGCCTTCCCACAGAGCTATCCCATTAGTATTTTTTTTTTTTTTTTTTTTTTACTTTTGAGGCAGAGTCTCACCATGTAGTCCAGGCTGGCCTTGAACTCAAAGGGATTCTTCTGCCTCGGCTTCCTGAAAGCTAGAATTAAAGGTGAGTTTTTATTTTTTGTCATAAGGTCTTGCTAAATCACCCAGGTTGGGTTCAAACTTGTGATTCTACTGCCTCAGCCTCTTAGGAATTCGTAATGTCCAGTCTTTGTATTAGTATTTTTTATCAAAAATTTTCTCAGCTTTCTTTACAAATGAATAAAAAAAGTTCGTGATATTTGCTATGGTTTGTGTCTAGTTGTTCCCCCAAAGCCTCATGCAATCATGGGGTGGGGACTTCTAGAGTTTGAGACTAACTCATTATCCACTGAGGTTATGGGTGTTAGTATTGCTGGGATTATGTGTTTTAGTACTGCTGGGATTCTGGGTGTGTGTATAAGAGAGACAGAGAAACAGACTCTGTTTGTTGCCTCTGTTGCAATTGTTCCATGCCATAAATTGCTGTGCTCTGCGATGTGCCATTCTGCCTTGGAGCCAGCTGAGTATGGACTGAAACTTTCAGTAACTGTTAGCTAAATAAACTTTTCCTTGCTTCATTTTGGGTGTTGGGTATTTGTCCCAGCAACGAGAGAACAGTAATTAAGACAATATTAGTCCTAGATTTCACACTTCACAGATAGTAAAATGCTAGACTTGTCAAGAGTCAAGAGGGCCAGTAAAAATAGGTTCTATGAGTGAATATAGTGTCCAAACATCAGAGAGGGCCTGCGAGATAGCTCAGGTCTAAAGTACCTGCTTAGGCAGCTTAGGCAAGCCTAGAGCCTGTCGTTTGATCCTCGGTACCATATGCCCTGCCAGCCCTGCCCCAGGATGGGCTGAATCGGCCACCAAAAAAATCATAGAGAGAGTGAGTATAGGTAAGGACTTTGCACGATTAAGGGTAGGAGTGGGAGACTACAGGTCTTAAACCAAGAGCATATGAAAGAAAGCTATTGTTGAGATATCAGGAATGAAGTTAAGTGGTAACAAATCCTAGTCTTTCCCCATATAGTAGTTGGCTGTAGTAGAACAGAGGTGAAAATCCATGCAGCAGAGTGCTGGCACTGGCAATCTAGGTTTCTGAATGAGGTGGCTGGTGGAATTTCCAAGTAGTGTGGCAAGAGTTGACATAGAGAATAATATTTGAAAACTAAGTTTCAAAGTCTTCAGTTAGGGTCAATAAGTAACCAGAAACGTATGTTTGATAGAGATGATGATGGATTATAAAGGTCACTTGAGATAAATCCAAGAACTATGGAGTGGACTGTCCAAATGGACACTAAATTCTGTTAGATGTGGTAAGAGATAGAATGAAGAAGCTACCAGTGACCTACATGAGTAAGGAAGGTGTCTAGGAGAAGGGTGGATGAACATGATGAGCTGTTATCTCCAGATAATGTGAGCCTACATGTTGGAGGTCATGGGGTTTTAATAGTACACTGCATAAGCAACGGGGAGGTAAGAGGAAGCTCTCGTCCTCTGGGATGTAGATAAAGGATGCATGTGAGAAGAGTTCAGAAAATAACTGTCTCAGGAAATGTGAGTAGTTATAGCAAGGGGTTTCTGGTGGTAAGGATGAAAACATATGATTGACATAGACAGCAAGATCTAGAGCATAATTTAATCCTAGAATGGAAGAGGGGGAGGGAAAGTAGAAGAGTAAGGTAAAGAATATAGGTTGGATGAAACGAATAGAACAGTACAAGAATTAGGATGAGCATTGGATGAGTCTTGGGTAGATGTAATTGGCCTTCATCTTCCAATTTTTGTTCTTTTTTTTTTTCTCTTATAAAGGGTCTTCTGTAAATGCCATGGGCACAATTCAGAGTACCACAGAAATACCTGTCAGTTGTTTTATGACTTTGGCCTGAGCCTGGTTAGACGTTTGGTTATGTACTTCCTTCTCAAATCCCTAACATTTATTCTAATATGAGTCTGGTGCATGGGAAACACAAATTGTGTTTTATAAATGCAGCCCAAATCCTTAGTTATGATCTACTTAATTTGGGTTACTTTAAAATTTTAAATGTTTTTCCGCCCAGGAGTGAATGAAAGCATTTCTCTGTAGTATTTTATGGTCATTATTAGAACCTAGATCCTGCTTTCATTGGGTTGTTTGGGTGTCTATTCACCTGTTTACTTACTTATTTATTTATAAAGAAAAAAGAGCAGAAGTAAGAAAAATTTTAGGGATGACATTGTGGATTGCATGTCTAGTCTGTGGATAATTGCTCAACCTCACCCTACTTAAACATTTACAAAGCTGTATTTGATTAGGCTTTTAATTCTGCTTATCAGATAAGCTCCGGTCTACTAAACCAAGATTAGAGGTAATCATTACTGAGATTTATGGCTACCGACAACATAAAGTCTTATAATTTAGTTGCTTAGGATTTTTTTTTTTTTTTTGGAGGAAATTCTTTAAGAATGAGAGTTAGTGTTTACCAATTTGGAAACAACTGGACATTAGTAAAATTGAAACCCCCTTACAAATCTTATTCCATTTTATTGCATAGCGTACTAGTTATAACTAAAAATTACCACAGTTCATGCAAGTGGTACTATTCTCAAGGTTTTATAGCATAGCACCCTTTCTTATAAATTTATAAATGTTTAAATCAAACTTAGATGTTATAACAAAAATACCATGAACAGCAGAAAAAAGACAAACTTAATTTTAGAAGTTTAAAGTAAAACCACAAAATCTGTAATGAAATTTATGTGACAGAGATTCCTACACAAATGTCTAAGCCAGTAGTGGTGAACCTCTTACACTTGGAAAAGCCTACCTTGGACCTTAAGTAGTGAGAATTATGAATACAAGTAGAGTTCTTGTAAATATAGGGCAGTTATCAGAGTGTCATTTTCATGAGTATTTTATGCATGAATGCGGCTACTTCAGTGTTTAAAACCTGTGGTTAATGTAGTTTATACTTTGATGCATATTGAGACTTCATTTTCTCCAGTCACCTGAATGTGAACCATATTCAGATTCCTCCCACTGGATTCCCTACGTTCATGTCCTCATACATATTTTTTCTGAAAAATGTTCCTGACCTCTCTGGATAATAAAAATAAATTACATTAGATGTTAACTATGAATACATTAATGAAAGGCAGCTGTAGTTATAGCAGTTTCTTAAAACCAAAAACGCTAAAGGAGTTCCTCGTTTGATCCAGTCCTACACTGCCTTCTGGTCACCAAAATCCAGTACTGTGCTGCAGCTCTTTAGGGTAGTGGCATTTTCAGTGTTTCATGCCAAGATACCAGCTAGGAGCCAGTGTTGAAGTGACTAGCGAGAAAGCGAGAGAGCGAGAGCGAGAGGTAGACAGAGGAAAAGAGGGGGAGGCAGAGAGGGAAACAGCAGGAGGGGAAGAGGGGAAGAGAGGGAGAGGGGGAGAGAGGGAGGGAGGAGAAGGAGGGGAGGGGGAAGAGGGATAAAGAGAGAGGTGAAAAGTGGGAGACAGAGACAGAGACAGAGACAGAGACAGATTGCATTTGAGCCCATGGCTTATCCACAATGGGAATTAAGCAATGTCAGGTACCCTGGAGAAACTGAGGGAGAAACAAAAACATGTCCTCCAGGACCTAAGTCTGGTCTTTATTATAGTTTATAGCTAGATATCCCCCTAAAGTCTCATGCAGTCATAGGTAGGGCTTCTCAGAGGTGGCTGGATCTAGGATGTATGATGCTGGAATTAAGGATGTGAGTGTTACTTGCAGTAAAAGATACAAAGAGCAGAAAATGATTTGTTGCTTGCCTCTTGTAGCTTCCCTGTTGCCTTCTGCCTACCCAGCTTTGCTATGGACTATTTTTCCTGTGTAATTCTGCCATTCCACCCTGCCTTGGAGCCATTTAACTATGAACTGAAACCTCTACAAACTATCAGCTACAGTAAACCTTTTGTCCTGTAGCTTTGGGTGTCAGGTATTTTGTCTCAGCAAGGAGAACATTAACCACAAGGTCCTGATCCCTAAACCAGTTTGTCATCTGCTGTTCTTTTAATAAATATTCCTTGTGTTCATTTGACCATTTTTAACGTTCCTTCTTAATGGTTTTTGTAGGAGTTCCCTCTAAGTTCTTGTCCTAGTCCAACAAGTCAATATTTGTAATTCCAAAGATACATTATTGGAATCTCATCAAGTTAATTCCAATCTACCAGTCCCAGTGCAACTCACAGCAAAATGAAAGACATTAAACCATATTTATAATTATTGGGGAGCCAAGGGGACCTAAGTCCAGGCATGATGATGGCTTTCCAGAACAAAGAGACTGATCCAGGGTCCCACCTGGGTTTTTTTCAGTGGAGGAGGAGTGGCTTGAGGGAAGGCTGAGAATTGTGGGAAGTGGGTGAGTACTGTGAGCTGAACTGGGTAGGTGGTCTACATTTACCTCTGCCATATGCAGAGAAAGTAATTTACATTATGCTATTGAGATAGTGTCTAATGTTTGGGGGATCTGGTGCTTCAGCTTTGATGTAATCTTTCAAGCCTGAGAAAGTCATAGCCTCATGTCCAGGCTTCATACCAGCTGGCAGAATGAAGCATTTTGGCTCTCTGTCCTGTCTGGATGCTGCTCACGTTAGAGAGCAGCAGGTGTAGGTTGCCAGAGAAGCATGCATGCCACCTTCAAAGACTATCACTAGTACCTCAGCTGGACCAATATACATTGCTTAAGGCCAATTGAAAGGATAAAAAGAAATCCTAGCCAGCTCTCTACATAACAATATAAGGAAATAGGGTTAGGCTCAGCCAAAGTGGAAACAATCTCTCTTCTTTCAAGGAGAGCTGCTCAGGTGGTCCTCCACAGTTCCCCCTTCTTTGTTTTGAAGAAACTGGAGCAGTGTGAGTTGTGGCCACATAGCCTGTAGCTGTTGTTGGGCTGAGAATCCTCTGTGACACACTTTAATAAGGATTATAAACAAGAGAATGAGTATAACAATTCCAATATAAAACCAAAAGTGAGCCTTGAGATATGCAAATAGATTTAACTGCTCTGTAGCATCAGCAAATTTGTCCCAGTCTTTAATCTGCGCATCAAAAGTGGCCATCTTGGGGCTGGGGCGATAGTTCTGTGGCACAAGTGCCTGCCTGGCAAGTGCAAGGTCATGAGTTCAAACCCCAGTCCCACAAAAAAAAAAAGTGGCCATCTGCTATGACATTAGCAATATATTTCTCTGAAGAGCATCTGTATCTACAGTAATTTTTTTATGAGCAGAATATATTTATTGGGAGGAAAGAAAGCTCCTGTCCAAGAGAGGGCCAGGAGGGGGCCCGAGTGGGTTTTCCCCGGGGAGTTGTCTCTTCCAGGGACATTTATAGTGTAAAACCATGCGATAAGGATGGTCTAAGGTGGTGGAGAACATGGGAATTCGCTTAGGTGGGCATGAAGTGGGACAAAACTATGGTCAGCGAATGATATTACAAGCACCGTTGCTCAGATAAAATTGATTAAATCCAGTACGCAATGAGGAAGAGAGACACATAACTAGGGGGCATGACTACCTCCAGGACAGGATCTCTTCCTGTTGGGGATTGTGTCAGTGACTCATTTGGGCTCTTTTATGATGATTGATACCTATTTAGAATATCAATCCCTGATGCCCATCTCTAGGGAAGTAGGTAGCTGTATTTGTTTCCTCTTTTGTCATGAGGTGTGGCTCACAGCCGAAGACCACCTGTCCATAGTTGCAAAGTCACTTTTGTCTTTCATCTTGTCTCCTTTAAGACCTGGCCCTGTCTGTCTATAATATTTCTATCTAATTGAGCTGCCTACAACATTCCCCCCTTTGAAGAAGTAATCCGAACTGCTGTGAGGGAACCATGGGTAATGACTACTCTGGCTTCTTCAGGCTGGAAGAGGTTGTAGTTGTTGACTGGAAGTCAGGTAGGTATACTCTCCAGAGTTCTATTTAAAGGCCCTCAATAGACACCAGGCATTTTTATCTTAGATAGGTGGGATAGCTTTAAATCTGGAGGAGACAAACCAAAGAAACTATTAAACATGTATGGGCCAAATAATATCAGCAGGATAATTGTGAATACGGTCAAAAATTATTTTCACCAAGTAGACAGTAATGTCTTCCATAAAAATGGTAAGTGCAAGGTCCAAGGGAGCTCAGCATGTTACATACCATTGATTTGATATCTAATATTTTGAATAGCTATTGAGACATTAGTAGAAGGATTTGGAATTTCATAACCTTTTAAAGTTTGTAATTATAAAATGACTAGAACTTTTTGTAGTCCATTAGCAGAGATCTCTTAAGCATGAGGTTTAGTGGCCATCGGGTATTAATCTCAAATAAACTGGCCAACTTTTATTACTGGGGGTACATGAATTACAGAACTTAGGGAAAACAATGATTACTCCCTAGTTGGCAAGTGGGACCACTGACTGGGTGACTGCTGACACATCTGCATGAGCATCTAGTTTAACAGGCTTTCTCCTTATGTTGGCAGTATAGGTTCCCTCAGGCTGAGAGGAGAAGACCCATGACCACCTCAATCTGAAACTTCCTCTGAGTCCATCATGAATATTTTTTCCTTCTCTAGTAGCTTTGGACATTTTTGTCACTCCTATCTGTCTGGATCCAGGAGAACAACTTTTTCCCTGTTTTCCAACTGGCCCTCATTGCTATAGACTGCTATTATCACTATTCTCATTTTCTGTCTGTAATTCCATTCTGTATCCTTTCTACTACATGGCTTTGAGTTTTATATCACAAATACAAGACCTGGCTCTGTCTATAGGCCCAAAGCTATTGGACACTGTGTAGCCAGTGTCTTTAGAATTTACACTGACAGGATTTTATCTGTCTTTGGGGATCTGTTTTAAGCCATGAAATACCTTTTAATTTCTTGTACATGAACAACAACTATATATATATATATATATATATATATATATATATATATATATATATGTGTGTGTGTGTGTGTGTGTGTATATGT
>PVKN010034789.1:0-11762 GCA_004027915.1 Capromys pilorides
TGAAACAATATTAAAAGCAATATCTGAATTTTAATAAATTTTGTCAAATGGAAAAATCTCTAAAGTAGAATAATGGGATTCTTTGCCAAGGAAGCAATTAACAGATTGTGCTGTCTGTCTGGTATTTCCTGCAGAGGCAACCCCACTACTGCTTGGAGATAGGCTAACTCCCCACAGGTGTTTACCATGGATATTGCCTTTTCACATTTGCATGCTGCATTTTGAAAACCTGTGCTCTTACAAAGTTTACAAGCCAAATGAACGCAGACATATTAAGTAAGTTTGTATATTATGAGATAATGATTCTAGGTACGTGGCAGTTAGTGATTTTGGCTACAAGTAACAGAAACTCTAAGGAAATTTAAACAGCATGGAGATTTATTATCTGCCATCAGAGACATGCAGAAAAAGTTCAGGTTTCAGGGCGGGCTACTTAAGCATTCCAACAATGTCAACAAAGCATCAAGTTCTTGCCATCTCTCCTTTCTTCCCTCCTTCCTCTTACTTCCTCCATGGGCTGTTAGCTACAAGCTACCACAGAACCAAATGCTTGATCCAGACAAGAGTCCAGAAAAGAGAGACAAACTGCCCTCTGATGTGGATGTTTCTTAGGATTGAAGCCACTTTCCAGAAAACACACTGGCAGATTTCATATTGGAGTCCTTTGGCAGGATTGGTGCATATGGTCATCCTGAGACCAGTCACTCACAGGGACAATCAGCTTCCCCTCAGAACATTTCCTTACTCTTCTGCAGCTGAGAGGGGTCATGCACTGGGGAAAGATGGTCACATAGCGTATAGGGGAGTGTGATAAACCCATTGTTCTCCTAGGAAGCAGGGGAACAGGCAGTGAAGAAGCAATGACCAGATGAGTTGTTTTATACTAAATGTAGCTGCATTACAGTAGTAAAGGCCAAAGTATGGAAGTAGGGGTAGGTAGAATATGGATGAGAACATGAGGATCAGAGATTGGTGACTTCAGTCAAAATAATGTGTGTGTCCAGGGGCAGGGGAGAGGTGCTATTGTTTGACTTATTTGAGAATGAGGATTAGATATAGCCCAAAAGATGAATGACCAATGAGAAAGTGATATAATTGATTTTATTATGGAATTTAAAAATGCAAACACTTAGTTATTCACATAAATATTTTCACCATAATTGAGAATTCTAATTCTTCATGTCCTTGCCAATAATTAATACTATGAGTCTTTTTAATTGTAGTCTTTCTAAAATGGCACAGCCATATTAATTATGGTTTTTGTTTTACATTTCTCTGGAGAGAAGAGGGAGGTGGCCAGGGTCCCATACTTCCCCTCCAGAGCACATCCTCTGATTCAGAGACCTCCCAACTGGTCCCACAAGATGAAGTCTGCACAGAACCAGGGGGACCAAGTTTTTATCACATAGGTTTTGAGGGAATAACTGATAGCAAAATGTAACAAGCCCTTAAACCCCATTCTTCCCAGATGGGGAGTAGAAAACTTAGGGTTATCTTTAGGCTCCCCAAGTTTGCTGGAGACTTCTTACCATTCTATCTACTCTGGAGAATTTTAAAACTCAAAAGTACCTCATGAGGAAAGAAATTTCAGTTTCCTTCTTCTTAAAGATATCCCCAATCTTCCCAAGTGATCTTCTGGGGTTCTCTTTGACTTAGGTTCAGAAGGAAGAAAGGAAGGAAGGAAGCAAAGAAGGAAGGAGAGAAGGAGGGAAGGAGGGAGGAAGGAGGAAAGAAAGAAAAAAAGAAAGAAAGAAAGAAAAGAAAAGGGAGGAAAGAAAGGAGAGAAGAAGGGAAGAAGGAAGGAAGGAAGAAAGGAAGGAAGGAAGAAGGAGCCTTTGACCACAGATACTTTACTACAGAATGGTGCCAGCAATTAGCTGATCACCAAATCTGTTTCTAAATTTTCTTAAGCACATAGCAAGTCTACATTTCCTAGAATGGATAGTGTTTATGTGTGGCCATGTGAGTTCCGCAGTAAGCAGAGGTGCTCTGCTCTTAGGCATAGCTTATTACAATCTATAAGAAATAATTGGGGGGAGATAGCTTAGTAGAATAAATGCTTGCCTGGCAAACACAGGGTCCTGAGTTCAATCCCTGGTAGAAAGAAAGAAAGAAAGAAAGAAAGAAAGAAAGAAAGAAAGAAAGAAAGAAAGAAAGAAAGAAGGAAGAAAGAAAGAAGGAAAGAAAGAAAGAAATTTCTTGTGCGCATCCCCCACTTCATGTTGGATGTCGCTACTGATAAAGAATGCAAAAGAGATCAAGGCTCCCAATACCCTGATTTCCAAAGTAAACACATAGACTCACAGCCCATTTACCCAAAGCTTGACCCACTTTAACTAGTTGGCAGAAACAAATCATTACTCTCTTAAGATTTGAAAGTTTTTTTTTTTTCTTGTGATAGTAGTTAGCCTATCATAACTAATACAAAACTTGGTATTAACAGTGGATATTACTTTGGACAGATGCTCTAATTAGGTAACAAGCAATAAGAAAATAATGTTGGAACTAGAAAGACAGGGACTAGTTTTATGCAACAGAAAAATATTTGACAAAAACTATCTCCTACTTCGAAGGTCAACCAATGATTCCTGAACCTGTAGCTCCAGGAAAATTGGTTTCGAAAGAGTGAGACTAATGGTATGTCTCAGACTAACTCTTGGAATAAAATAAGAGGAAAAGGAGATCAGAAAAGAATTTCATATTTTGTGACCATTACAAACATGAATAGAAAAAAAACAGAGAAATAGGGATTCAAAACTTTAGAAAAACTGAATCTTTCCAGACTTGATAAGTGATTTATAAAACTTCAGAATAATATAGGAGCACTATGACTTTGTTAGATAAAGAATTTAGCTTTATCTTTGAAGTTGGAATAATTATAGTGCATTTTATTTCAAATACTAATTCAAATAGTCTCACAGTAGGCACCCTTAAACTGAGAGAGCATGAAAGTAAGGTCACAAAAGAATACACCAGAATTAACATCTATGTTTGGAAAAAAATTCTAAATGTGTTTTTTGACAGAGAACTTTTTGGAAGTAGGCAAAGAAATCCTGATGATGTTTAAGGCATTATATTGCCAAAGAAATTTTGTTTTAAATTTTTATTAGTCTATATTTGTAGAACATAATGATCACATTAATTATGGAGAGTTGATAAATATACATAGCCCTTCTTAATTCTTTCACATCCCCTTTCCCACGCCTTCCTTTCACTTTTCTCCATCTCTTGGTCTCTTTTCCTTTTGTAAATATCCCATGGATGCTCAAATTTGGCTGTGTAAGAAGTGAGTGCAAACCCAGAATAGTCCTCAGCACACACCCCAGCTCACTTCAGAGCAAGCTGTGGAGAATGATAGACCCTCTCAGGTTTACGGTGCAGCTATGGTCCCCACCCACCCCTCAGGGTATGTGTCAGGGCTGGGCCACAAGGCAGGTCAAGCGCCAGTGCGTGACTTCAAGAACAAAGGCCTGGTGATGCCTGCTCCACTTACACCAGTGCATCGTATCTGTTGAATGACCCTGCTGCATGCATCCATTTTGCCCACATCGGTGCAGTTGATCGCTGTCTGTTCTGTCACAGACAGCAGCAAGGGGTACTCAAAACTTGTCTTTTTAGCTCTTAGTCATTGGACCTTTAATAGTGACATCTGGGCCTTGTAGAAAAAAAAAAAAATCAGATCATTTGGAAATTGTAGATATCTGGTTAGTACACACAGAATGAGCAAATTCCACAAGTAAGATGTGTGTGAAATTCTTGATTGTGGTCTACATTTTGAAACAGTCTGCTCCCTGAGCACACACTCCTATCTTCCTTCTTCCATGACACATGGGCAGAATACATTTTCTAGATCTTTTTACATTTAGATAGAGCCAAGAAACTGATTTTGAATTGAAGACCCTCACAAGTGGAGGTAACATATTCTGCTTTAAGGCTTGCCACACTCCATGAGCTGGATCATGTTCTCTCCAACTCTTGGCTGAAGTCCTCACTCCTGGGGCCTCAAAACATGATTGCATTTAGACCCAGGGTCTTGAAAAAGGTAAGTTAAAGCAAAGCCTTTAGAGTGGGCCCTAATTCAATCTAATGACATCGTATATGAGAGTATTTGAGCATAAGAAGAGGTATCGGGGTGTGTCTATGCAGAAAAAGAATGCAAGCATTCAGCAAGAACAAGCCAAGGAGAGGCTCTCAGGAGGACTCACACCCACCAACACTTTAGTCTCTCATTTTTAGCTTTTAGAACCATGAGAAAATAGGTTTCCAGTGTTGAAGCCATCCAGTGTGTGCTAGGTCATGGCAGCCATAGCAACCAACACAGCCCAAGGAAATGCGTTTGTGTAGTGGCCCAGCAGCTCCTCACTGGCTGGCTGGAAAGGGTGACTTTTAGGACAGGGCTGGATGTCATACTTATGTGAACAATGGCAAAGTTAAATACAAGCTGGAAAGACTCTGCCTCAAGGAAACTATCCAAACCAGGAACACCCACATCGCTCAATTGTGGGAGAAAAGTGAAATTTTATTATGTTAATCCACCAAAATATAGGGGTTTGTTGCTTATAACTGTTATAATCCTCTCAAATAATATACCTAAAAGGTTGATGTTTCCCTTTTTCCTCCCCCGTCCTCTTGGTTACTGTTGGCAGGGTGGTATATACTTTCCACCTTTTAACAAGCTCAGTGGGACCATGATCGGCTTCTATTACACACTGGCTTCCAAAACAGAGTATTTAGCTCTTCTTGTCCACCACTGGAGGCCTTAACCACAACTCTGGGACATAGTGGATTTTCTACTCAATACCCCGTTTTAAAAATAGATTACTTACAGAAAATGAAATGAAAATTTGAAAGCATTTTAATGATAAAAATACATGCCAATTATGTGTTAATCAAGTGGGAAATTTTTGATTATTTAGGAGGCAATAGGATATAATTTCTTTCAGAAATTATACTACTACTCTATCAAGAAACTCGTTTATCTTGCTCATGTTTCAGAAGAACATAAAAACCACAGTGCAGCTGTAGATAGTGTTAAGGACTTTGAGTTTAACAAATGAGATTCTTTCCTCTTATATTCTATCTATTTTCACTATGAATTTATGGAAGAAAAGGAAGGATAACAAGTTAAAAATTTACTCTATAAACAAATTACTCATTCAATAACACATTTATATAATGAATACCATGCTTTCTGCCTTAGCATTAACTCTGATAAAAAGACATGTGTATCTTTGACCTAATATATCAGATATCTTAGAAAAAATTATATTGAAATTCAGAACATTTGTCTTAAATTATAGCTGGAGATTAGGACAAAGGTTTATCCTATTTAAGATCCCCTAAATGCTAATCTGGCATCAAAGGAAAGCGGACAAAGCAAAATTATCCAGGAATTAATGAAATAAAGATGAGGCAGCAGGTAAACCTATAAAAATCTACAGATAAACAGAGACCTGAGAATAAGCAGTGGGCAGTTGCCAGCTATTATCCACCAGAGCTCTAAGCTGGGACAGCTTTGCTGGCCTGGAATGGCAGAGAGATAGCTTAATATCCAACAGTTCTCTCTTCTAGATGGTGGCAGATGATGACAGCTATATAAATTGTACTTGTTTAGATGAATTCTATGAACATCTTGTTTTTAGGAGAGAATATATATATATATACATATATATATATATATGTATATATATATATATATATATATATTGCAAAGAGGACAGAAGAAAAGGCTCCTTGCGAAACTCCAAGGATAGTTTTAACTGTGGTTACATTTTTTTCCTCCTATGAGAGTCAGCCTTTGCCTTTTCCTTGGTTCTTTTTAACAGTGGTTATATAGTCAGCTCAACTGCTGTAGTAATGTCCCAGAGATCCTGTAGCTCCAGCAATAGAAACATTTTCCTCACATTTCTGGAGCCTATGCAGTCTTGATCAAGGTCCACCTGTCAGCCCTGGTGAGCCTCCATCACCTTGCTGAGTCCTCGCATTCCTACAACTGTGTATGTGGAGTGGAGGGGGAGTTTCCTCTTCTTACAAGGTCACTTACCCTTGGATAAGGTCCACTCTTAAGGCTTCATGTAAGCATCATAACCTGCTAAAGATCCTAACTCCAAATGCAGACATATTGAAGCATGATGCTTCAATATAACAATTTGGAGTATATAATTCCATCCATGGTGGTGATTGTAGACCTTGAGACACTGAAATGTCTTTCTTACTACATTATCACAGCTTAAAGGAGAAAAGTCAGAGCTATATTTAGATGTATCTAAAGTTGCCCTTTGACAGCTGCTGTACCACTAATGTGAACAGGAACTTGTATATTGTCAGTGATGTTTGTTATGAATCAGCAACTCTGATCATCAGAATGGGGAAGTGATAGACAGTGGGCTTCGTTTTGTAAAGTACAATCAAATGGGAAGGCTTCTTTGAGAGTTTAACAGTGTCAGCTCAGCAAAAGTGGCTGCATTTCTGGAGATATATATGGGCTCATTAGAAGTATGAAAATGGCTTAAACTATAATGTGAGTTGGGCATGGTGTTCCACTCTTGTAACCCTAGTTCTGTGAGGCTAAGGCAGGAGAACTGCAAATTCAAGTCCAATCTGTGCAACTTAGCAAGATTTTTGTCTCAAAAAATATTGGGAGGTAGGTCTTAGGGATATAGCTAACTGTGAAGATTTCATTCGGGCACCAGTACCACAAAGTAAGAAATAGGTTAGAGGGACATAGTGACAGAGAGAGGGGAATACAGCAGAGACAGAGGAAGAAGCTGTCTCCTGATAAAAGAATTCATAACTGCCAATTGGTTAAATCTATATAGTTTAAAATATTACTGTTACTTACCTTAATCAATTACTTATGAACTATAGGATCAGAAAACATACACTGTCTTATATTTTTTTTTCTTTCTTCATAAAGCAAATTTTATTCCTCAGAACCTTGCTTTTAAGGTCAGTTCTCAACTCTGATATTTTTACCTTGAAACGGTGAGGTCCGAATGACTCCAATAAAGAAAGTCTGAATATGGTGATTGCATAAACCAAAATTATGGCTTGATGACCATGGATATGTTGAATTTCAAAAGCAAACTAAGAAGAAAGGAATTTGGAAAAGTAAATTTTAAACTAATAATAAAATGAGTATTGGCTTTAACTGTGATAAAGTTCCAGAAACTCTGGGCACAACCAGGTGGTTGTAAAAACCAGGTCACATAAATGTCACAGATGAGTGGATCCAGACCTACTGGTGCTCAGATGAAAGGCAAGAGAAGAAAGCAGAGTGTTTGGAGGGAAAGCAGATCAAAGTACAATAGGTGCCATTAGTTTTACAGGTAGACAATAAGGAAAGACAAAGCCAAAAAAGAAGACAGAGCATTGTCTAAATAGAATGCTGTTGACAGAATAAAGACACAGAAATCACAAAACATGGCAAAGATTTTAAAATAAAAATCACAGACATTGTGTGATAGGCTGCTGCTGGCCATGACTGTTTCAAGTTGTTCTGTTCTTTTTAAAATTCAATCTTCTTTGTTTTAAAATAGCTAACATAAGTGTAATTGAATTACAATAAACTGCATATATTGAATATATACAATCAATTGGTTTGACATCAGCACCCATGTTCCTATACCTTTACAGTAGCTTTCAATTACAACTCTAATAAAACACAACCAGCATGTCTCTCTTTCCTCAAATGTCCCTCACATGTTCTCATCAGGGAATGGGAACACTTTTCCATGTCATTTCTTTATTTAGTTTTCTTCTTATAGCCTTCAGACTAAATACTGTCATACAACACAGAGAAGCCACACAAATACACTTTTGCTCAAAGGAGTTGCCATGCCCTGTATCCATAACCACACTGTTCCCTTCCCTTGGCAAAGCCCTTTTCCCTGCTGCATGCCAGCTGATCATCTGAAGGACTAGATGTAGAGGTGCTGCACCTACAACAGTGTGCTACAGAGGGTGAGCAGAGCCCTCCCTCTTGGCACACGAACTAAGTCACCCCAGCAGCTACACATTGAATACTCAGGTATAGTGGCAATGCTGTCATTTTGTGATACATGAGTTGATTTGGGTTTGCAATTTGGGCATTTGGTCTCTATAAGGTTTGTTATCACTGGCCTGCAGTGTGCTGGAGTTGATTCTGGGATGCACTGCTGTTTTGGGGTTACTTTTCCTATTATCAAAATGCAACCTTCAAGGATGACAGAAATACTATATTCTCTATTAATTTTATTTATCCAACAAATGTTTGTTGATCTTTTGTGTAGAAAGCAGTACTCTAGGTGTTGTAGGTCTCACTCAAGGAGGTGCTGGAAAGAAATAGCTTTATTTGGTTATAATGAGGACCTGCTGTGTATGAACCATGACTAGGAGGACTCTTGAGGCACTGGGTAAGTTGGAAAACCTTGCTTTTATGCGGATTATTTTTAGAAGACAAAATCAAATGTATCATATAAAGAAGAAAGAATAAACAGGCAAGCAACAAAAATATCAGGTAGAACTAAATTAGGTAATGCGATAAACTGAAATTTAAGAACCAATACTGTTAACAAATCTTCAAATGGATTGAACACAGAGGAAAATACTTCCAATGAGCAACAGCTTCTATAGTTCCTGCCTTATCACACATATTACCTAAATATAAGCCCCTCAAGAATCTCCTTGCTCTAGTTTTCTTTCAACTGACTTGGGAGTATTTCAAGTGATGAATCTGTCTTTTGAGTGGTAGCTCTACTATTGGAATTCTCAAAAGGGGACACTACTAACAAAACCAATGCTGTATCTGTATTTGCAACATATCTCACAGTGTTTCCGTACACCTTGATAATGTTGCCCTCCTTCCAGTGTTCAGTTTTCTTAAGTTATTTTGCAAACTAGTCTGTCTTATTCTATGCATGCCCAGGGCACAGTAAGAGTCAGCAACAACTAAAATAAACTTTCAACTTAGAAAAAATTTGCGGACTGATCTTTCAACCTCATTCAAGTTCAGGAGAAATTCAGTTCAGGTTACCTTTCATCATCTTTCATGTTTATTCTTGGAATTCCATCATTAAGAGTAACCCACAGCAGATTTAGAAACACTGACACAGCAGAAGCCAATTTTTCAAGGGACTGGAAAAAGAAAACTCTAATGTGTTAAAATAGTGTTGGATCTCTAGGTGGGTATTTTAAATTATAAGTAGAGAACTTTCTAATGCAAGCTTTATTGGCAGAAACTTTAAGGGCATACTTTTCAAGTTATACAAACAATATTTACAACTTGAAATTTAAAAGCCAGCACTATGTTAACAAAACCCATACTATGTTAACAGTATCATTTCCTCCCCATTATATGTTTTGAAACTCTATGTTCAGTGCACATACTCTTGAAAAGAGAAGGAATTCATAATCTACGAAAAGCTAAAAAATCATTTTTAGTATGCATGATTCTGTGTACATGAATGTTTCAGAGTAATCACTTCCTGTATAGCAGAATTAAGAATGCAATCCAGTTGATTAGAGTTTTGAATTAAATTTTAATTAACTTATTTAAACATCAATAAGTGCTGACACATACATGCATTTTATTCATAGTTATGTGTGCATCAACTGACCCCTATCTGAAGTTTTCTCACTGAGGATACCATTAAAAGGTTGTGTCCTCTTTAAGTGAACTGAAGTGAAAAGAGACGATTTGAATTTCATAGTTCTACCAGGATTTGGTAGCACCTTATAAACACATTTTATTAATACAAATAGCATTCCTATTTGAGGAATTTCTCCCATTCTGTTTCTCATGAAACAGGTGGATATAATATGCAGGAGTTTCTAGGGAAACTTTCTCTGTATTGAGATGCACTCTTCCCTAATCATACAAAAATGTTCATGCTTTAAATAAGAGCCACGGGAAAATATAACAGTTATGGAGAGAGGCCTTAGGTCTTTAAACACTAATAATTAAAAATGGGCCAGATGCCTCAATGTGCCTCAATGTCCATATTTGAGAAATGAAGCTAATCAAAATACATACCTAATAGACTTGCTATGAAGAATTAAAGAAAAGTATTTGTGACATGCTTGTAAGGATGGTTGGCACAGTGCTTAGTAAATGTTGGCTAAGATTGATAATGCCACATGTAATAAAAATGTACAAGTGGCAGTACATTTACCAACGGTAGTGCTCATTGTGATAGGAAAAGAAGGAAGAGCTGCATGAGGTTGGATGCTAGCTTTGTCCAGTGTCCTTTTGATTTTCAGTTATTAACAGTTACAGATTATTATTAATATTCATGTAAGAAATGTAACATAAAATTGCCAGATTAAATCTTTCTAGTTCTAAATTTGCTTTTTTACATTGTAAAAGTTGTGTTATGCCAATTTAAGTGTTCTTAGGAAAGCAATTATCAGTTTATAGCTTAATAGTAAGTATATAGATTCATCATTTCTAAGATAAGACAGCTGCAGAACAATGGAAGAGGATACTAAGAATAATTAAAGGCACCACAGAAAAGCATTGTTTGGGAGGGGCCTAGAGGGTATTCAAGGTCTCACTAGTAGATCAGACTCACAGCATTCACCTGTTTATAGCCACACACCACTACACCCAGTCTCAAATGATGTCTTAGTGCACCCTGGGGGGTGGGATAGGATCTGCAGGCCCAGGTAAGGAACCCCCTACTACTGTGCCTGCTGGCAGGTGCTTTAATCCACTGCTCTATTTGGCTTGCCTTAAAGCACTTTATAATAGACAGGTAGTTCAAAGCAAAGAATATCCTCCACCAATGTTTTTAACACTCTAGATAATTTCCACTTTGAAAGATTAGATCCACTTGCTGTGTTATAATATATGGATGTCTTACTTTTCTCATTGCTGAGATAAAATACCTGACACCTAAAGTTAAGGGAGGAAAGATTTATTTTGCTCATGGTTGTAGAGGTTTCAGTGTATAGTAGGATGGCTCCAAGGATGGAGCATTACCAAAGAGAAACAGCTCATGGCTTGGTAGAGGACAAAGAAGGCATCAGGTAGCAAGCAACAGCAGAAGCAAAAGTCTCCTTTGTGTCCTTTTATATTCCCTCCAGTAATTCCTTACTTTAAAAAAAAATTACTTATTTATTTATTTTTTAAAATTTTTTACAGGTCTTGCTATGCAGTTTGGACTCTTAGTGATCATCTTGTCTTAGCCTCCCCAGTGCTGGGATCATAGGTGGGTGCCACCACACCCAGTTTCAGTGGCCAGCACAGTATCAGTAGCAAGGATCAAACCTGAGTTCTTACACTTGCCAGGCAGGTGCTTAGAACCCTAAGCTGTCTCTCTGGCCTCAATTTCTTCCTTCTAAATGTATTCATTCTTTTTCCATAATATCTATTATACTCTTCAGATTTTATTTACTCTTTTAGGTTCTTATACTAGGGAGACAATACAAAGTTTGCACATGCAGGTCTGATTTGTTTCACTGAAGAGTCTCTAGTTGCAACCATTTAATGACAAAATCCTCAGATTTATCCTTTTAATAACTGAATAATAGTCAATTGTGTAAAAATACATCTTCTTTACTCATTTGAGGGGTGAGAGAGCTATATTTATGTATGAAAGATGGCTGGGCTAATTGTGCTGTGGACCTCTGCTGGTCTATGGAAAGGAACAGTTAATGTTTGGATTTTTTTTTTCTTCTCTTTATCTCTTCTTTATTTCTTACAACTTTTTTTCCCAGTTTTTCATGCATATATCTGGTAATCTAAACAACTAAGTTGAAAATAATGCCACGCAATACAACAA
>PVKN010034790.1:0-11756 GCA_004027915.1 Capromys pilorides
GAGCAAAGTTCTAAATATCAAAATAGAAACACTAAATCTGATGGAAGAGAGAATAAACGGAATTCTTGAAGACAGAGATGTGAACAAAGACTTGATGATCAAAACCCTACTCACATGGGAAATATTACAAGGAATCAACAACTGGGATCTCGTCACATTAAAAAGCTTTCTACACAGCAAGAGAAATCACCAAGAGTGTGAGAAGACAGCCCACAGAGTGGGAAAGAATTGAGCCAGTTATTCTTCAGTCACAGGACAAATGCCTCACTCTTAAAAGGTTCTATGTTATTTCTTTGTTGCAGTCTCTTCATCTTGGATCTGAGGCCCGAGGGAGGCTGTTGATAGGAAGATCCATTTGTTTTCTTTCTAGAATCTCTGTCTACAGCTGAGGGTTGCAGTCAAATTGGCTTCACACTGCAGATGTAGCTCAGTTTTAATCTAGAAGGAAGAATGATAAAGTCCTTTTTGAGTTGGCAGGAGGCATGTTATCTAAATGAAGTATTTACTCTCTACAATGGGCATTTTGCCATCCAGTTCTCCGGGTTTCATGTATGTACTCTCAGCTCAAAGCCTGGAAAAGATTAGGGATCAGAACCTTTCAATATCACTGAAGCTCACCCTGAACCTCCATGACAACTTGTAGAGACATGAGCAGCAGTAGATGTTCTGTATATAAGCTCAGGTGTATTATATCTTGTGAGTGAACAGTAGCTCTCATTTGGAAGCAATGCTTTTGTAAATAGAGGAGGCGAATGGGAACAAAGAACTGAAATATGGTACTATTACTCTATAACATAGTTTCTTGAGCTTAACATCACTGTCTTTCTGAATATTAAACATCTTAGATTTAACTTGGAACTGGCATTTTCCTCCAGTCATTGATATTCTAATAAATCCCTAAAGCATGTGATAAAAGCAGTTACACATTTTTACACAGAAAGTTAGAAGTCTAAACATATACAAAATTATAGCCGGTGAATCCTATGACATTTTTCTTTGTCTCTTACTCTCTTTTAATAACTTTTTTGTTTTCTTGTAAAGCAACCATTTACTTGAGAGAGATTATAGCAATAACTGAAATTACATTAGAAGCAGTACACATCTAAAAGACCAGAATGACAGGTATTCCAAGCATAGTTTTAGTGTTACCCCTTGCTATCCCCAGTGCGAAAAATCTTTGGGAGATTCTTAGGACCATTGTCTGATTCATTCTCTGTGTATAAGTGCATGGTTTTGCTCCTACCATGTCTCCTATCTTTTCTGCTTGCAGTATATGTTGTTTAACTCTTAAGTTCTTGATTTCCATTCAGCTGTGTTATGCCTTTCCATTTTTATTTCTTCTTTTGAGCTGTTACACTAGCAAGACTATACGATATGTTGTGAATAGGTCTAAAATCTCCATGTTGAATGGGATCACTATGCATAAAAAATGTATACAACAAATAGATAAATAGTTATGATAAGCAGAGGACAAATTAAATTCAGGCACATCTCAAGGACATGCCCGCCGCATAACTCACTGATCTACAAAACACTTGGTGTTATTTCAAATGCATGCCTTTCCGAGGTAACTATTATTTATTTATTTTGTCACTGAACAAAGAAATTCCCATGGCCAAATAATCTGCCAAGGAAACTGGTAGAATACCTTGAAATAGAGAAATATCATTTTTCTGTGGCGGCTGACTGGAGGGAGACACTGTCATGGGACACAGGGTACCTAATTTTGGCCTTCTCTTCACTTTGCATGGGCTATGTCATCTAGAAACCAAAGAATTCCCCAGAAATCTTGTTTCCTTTGTCTTAGCTGAGCTTTCCCACATCCATAGACTTTAGGAAGAGTAGATACTTAAGATCCATTTCACAGCTAAGGAAACTGAGTCCTATACAGATAAACAATTAGTTTAGCCTCCTAGAATGGGCATCTTCACTTATTCTTGCCTCTTTTTCTCAATACGTCATCGTCACTATCTTAGAGCAGACTGTGTTCACAACAACCAAATATTGCTTTGGTGAATAAAATTTCATCTATGTATAGAATGAAACAGCAAAAGGACTTTTCTTGGTAAAAGAAAAGAATGATTAATTATAGATTCTCATAGGATGAGAACCGATTTAAGACTAGTGAGCATTGATAGGGAGCTTTCTAAGTTGTAATGTTCAGAAGTGGCCTGTGCTGTTACATCTGGCACTCAATAGTATAATTACCCTCCTTGCTCTCCATGAGAAAGAGTGAGTGCGTTTGCCTATATCACAGTGCTTGCTGTGGCAGAGTTCAGACTGGCTGAGCTCCTGATTAGAGCTTTCAATCTGAGTAGTTCTCAGCACCTCTCTAGTTCTAAAAACACCACTTCAAGATATTAAAAATAATGATGAGCCCAAGTTAGATCACACAGAGTCAACTGGTCTTTACAAATGTCCTGAGAATTCACAGCAATGTGAAAAGGACAATTATTTTCAACTAATGCTATGTAGAAAACTGGAAATCTGCATAAAAAACAATGAAACTGTACCCTGCCCCTATGTAGAGCACAAAGATAAATTCAAAATATGTAAAATAGTTACTATAGGGTGCAAAGCGTAAAGCTCCTATAAGAGAAACTGGTGTTGGCCTTGACAATGATTTTTTGGTAAGTGAATGTTGTGGTTTATGTCTAGTTGTCCCCCCCAAAAGCCTCATGCAATCATGGGGCGGGGACTTCCAGAGTTTGAGACATGAGTCATGATCCACTAGGATTATGTGTTACAATTGGTTCCTTCCTGGAGCATGACCTGGGCCTGCCTAGGATGTGATTGGCTCCTCTCTAGAGCAGGATCAAGGGCCCATCCTGGGGTGTGATTGGTTCCACCCTAGGGCACAACGGGCCCACATCAGAGTGACTGAGCACAAAGAGACTTTTGAAAGAGCTGTTACTCTCTCCCGTTGGTTGTTCTGCAGCCATGAACTGGATACCCTCTGCCCTGTTCCACTCAGCCTTGGGCCAGCCGAATATGGACTGAAACCTCCAGCAACTGTGAGCTAAATAAACCTTTCCTTCCTTCATTTTGAGTGTTGGGTATTTGTCCCAGCAATGAGTAAAAGTAACTAAGACAGTGAATAAGAGGACAAGAAATAAAAGTGAAATAGAAATCTATGAGTTTATGAAATTATAAATGTTATGTTCAGTAAATGAAATAATCAATACAATGAAAACAATCTCTGTGCAACAGGAGAAGAATATTTTCAAGCCATGCACCTGTTAAGCGGTTAAGCTTCAAAATACCCAAGGCACTACTCAGCTGAACAGCAACAAGATGTCAGTGGCCCACAACTTAAATGGCTAAAGGAATCAAGCAAGCTTTCTCTGGTTAAGTCAGACAAATGACCAGCAAATAGATCAAAAGATGCTCAACATCACTGGTCGCCAGGGAAATGGAAACAAATCTCACTCTGCGATCTGCTTATACCATGAAGATGGCTGTTACAAAAAGGAAAAAAAAAAAAACAATGGAAGAAAGGAAACCAGCGCTGGCGCAGAGTGGAAAGCAAAACACTTTGAATTCCACCTTGCTGGAATGCAAAATGGCGCAGTACTCCAGTATGGAGTATGGAGTATGGAGATTCCTCAAAATATTACATTTCCTGATGCAAAAAAATCTGTATATAATGACTTCCTTTTTGAAAGTGCTTTACTGTGCTCCTTTACATAGTCTATAACCTCACTTCTGAGAAAGAGGAAGCAATGGACCTCAGTGTAGGTATGGAGCACGCACACCGCTCCCTACAACCGCTTTGGGAGTGAGAAGAACGGGCTTCAGGAAAGCAGCACTGATTTTTGCCTGGAATAATGACACTGACTGGTCCATTTTGGAAAAGGACCTGCAAACTCATGGCACAACTCGGATTCAGCTGCTTACGCGTCAGAGTCAGGTGCTAATTCCAGCAGTGTTCGGCTTGCCTCTTGCAACGCTTCCCCGGTGCGACTCAGGTGAGGCCCAGGCTGCCAGCGGTCATGGGGGCTCCACTTCGTCATGGATGCCTCACTTTGCAGCACAGAGCAGTCAGGATGCAGAACTAATCTAAGACCATGAAGATTCCTCTGTGGTCTTCTTCACAGCCAGGTTTTAAGACTGTCCCTTCACAAGCACCATTTTGTTTTCCATCCATGTCAAAGATTTTGTCATTTGAAGAATGTTACACGAGGGACCAGTGAGGTGGCTCAGAGGTCTAAAGTGCCAGCTTAGGCAACTGCAGGGACCGCAGTTCTATCCCTGGCACCTATGCTGTGCCAGCCCCACACCCAGGGCAGGCTGAGCTGGTGGTAATAAAATAGATACAAAAAAAAAAGAATGTTACACGAATACAGCCAAATAGCATGTGACTGTTTGAAGTGGTCTGGGTTTTCCCCAGTTGTTTGTATTCTCAGTGAAGCTTTAAAGCGTACACGTTGTTGTGTGTTTGCGGTTGTTGTGCTTTTCCGCTGCCCAGTGTTGTTATACGCTAATAGTAGTCATACGGTGCCGCAGCCTACATGCACCATAGATGATTCTCTGTAGAGGACGTTTCAGTTATTCCAGATTTCGGCTCTTCAAAAGAAAGCTGCAGCCAGCATGGGCCACATAGTAATGTTTAGTGCTTTTTGTTTGCATCAGTGGCATTTGGGATTGAACTCAGAATCTTTGCACTGCACTATATTCACACACACATACTCACACACACACATGCACACACACACGCACACACACACCCTAACCTTAACCCTAACCCTAATTCAGCCTTACTAAATTTCCCAGACTGGGCTGGAACTTGGGAAACTCTTGCCTCAGTTTTTTTTTTTTTTTCCCCTCAGTACTGAGGATTGAACTTAGGACCTTGTGCTTGCCAGGAAGGTGCTTAAATTGCTGAGCTGTATCCCCAATCCTTGTCTCAGTCTTTTGAGCCACTGGTATTAGAAATATGCTCCTGGGCAGGCTTTCTTTTGTCATTATTGTTAGGAAATTACCAAACATTTTTCTAATTTTTTGTTTTGTTTTGTTTTGTTTGCAGAACTGGGGTTCAAACTCACAACCTTGCACTTGCCAGGCAGGCACTTGTGCCACGGAGCTAGCTCCGCAGTCCCCCAAACATTTTTCTACAGTAACTGTGTCAACAACATTTAGTGGGGCTGGGGACGTAGCTCAGTAGAATAAACACCTGCATGGAAAGCACAAGGTCCTGAGTTCTATTTCTGGTACTGCAAAATAAATAAATAAATAAATAAATAAATAAATAAATAAATAAATAAGTTTTACAAGACAGCAATGATATTGCATCCCCGTCCTATTTCAATCTGATGGTTAGTGAGGTTGAACATTGTGCTGTGTTCTCAATCTTGGTCAGGTATCTGGTGGCCACTCCAGTGTGTCGAAATGTCTTAGTTCTGTGTTTCCTTTGTTGGTCTGGATACGTTATCTTTTCATAAATGCTGTAGGGCCTTGATTACCTAAATTGTACGTATAAAGTCTGTTCAGAAAATATGGCAAATGTTGAGATTTAGTTTAATGAGGACACTGCCACTCGTAGCCTTCAGCATACCCCTGCTGCTTCCCACCACTCACCCCACCATTCCTGTCACTTTCTGAAGCAGTACAGTAAGTCTCACTGTGTCCTTAATTTTGCTGTTGTGTTGCTTCCGTGTCCTGAATCAATTCACAACATTTACCATTCATGGGCGTTAGGAGCCCAAAGTTGTACTATGCCAATCCAATGAAAAATGTGTTTTTGCAAACATATCTTCCAGTAGGATGGCACTCAACAGAATTCATTGTATTTTTATTACACTTCATAAAGACACTTACTAAAGAGGCCCTCGAAAACTGCTTCAGAGATGACAAGAATGATGGAAGAGGTAGACTGGAAGTGAATGGGGATATTTTATGGAAGATTAATGGCAATGTGTCTTTCACTGCAATGTTTAAAATTCCAACACACATCACAGTTTTTTCTTATCCCTTGTAATGGTCAGCTTCCCAGTGCTAAGACAAAATATCTGATGCCTGCAAATTAAAGGAGGAAATTCAACTTTGTTCAGGCTTTAGAGCCTGTAGTCCATAGTCATGAGGAAGACCACAGTGGGATATCTTGGTGGAGCCAAGCTGCTGGCAAGTGGCTGTGGGGAGCAGAGCACAGAGGAGAATATCAGAGAGGAGGGGCCAGGAGCCAGACTGAGCCCCGACACACCTCCACGCCCCAGCCAGACACACTGTGGAGAGCGCTTTCCTAATTCGCTAGGGGTTTCTCAAAGCACAAGGTGCCAATCCAGATTAACTGCCATGGGACTTAAGTATTGAGACCAATTTGAGGACTCCTTCAATTTCATTTTTCCTCCACAGAGTTTTTAACTGTTTTGATTCCTTTGTTTTTCCATAGGTCGTGTGTATGTGTGTGTGTGTGTGTGTGTGTGTGTGTCCATGTGTGTGTGTTTGGTTTTGATAGAAAATGCTTTAAAGTGGCATGCTCCTTTAGGAAGACTTTGTTACCTATATTTTGACCCATACACATTGCATGTCTTTTCATTTCTTTGAATGATTTTTCATCAATATTTTAATTTTTCACGATATAATAATTTTACTTTATTTGGCTTCTATAATTTTGACACACTGTCAGGCTTGCTGCTTTTCAGGAAGCAAGTCCTGTGCTAAAATCTCCGGCTGTGACGCCTGGAGTTCAGAGGACAGGCAGCACGGAGCTCCTCAAGGGTGCTTGTACTCTTGCCGTCAATAAATTATTCACCAGGGCTGGTGAGGTAGTTCAGTAAACTAAGCATCTGTTTCTAATTTTTCATTTTCTGTTTTTCTCTTTTCTATTTCATTTATTTTCACTCAGGTATTTCATAGCCATTCTGCCTTTACTTCAGGATAAATTTCCTAGTCAAAATTAATCTTCTTTTTCTAGTTTCTTGTGGTGGAAGCTGCTTATCTCAGGGCAGCGTTCCGTTCTTCCTTTGTACTGCATCCATTAAATGCCAGAAGTGTCTCTCTCTGTGCTTCTTAATTCCCTGCCATGAGTTCTGTTGTGCTGTGTACCTATTTTTGCTCACTTTAAAGTATAACCTTATTTGTCTTTTTTTTTTCTTTGACCTTTTAGAAATAATACAAAGATGCATCATTCAATTTGAGGGATTCCAAGATAGCCTTTTGTTATTGATTTACAATATAATTTCATTGTTTCTTTTAACCTACTTTTCTTATTGAGGGTTTGTTGTTATGAGTCACTTTCCCCGCTTACATGCTGAGTCTTTTGGATTTCATGTTAAAATTTCTGGAGCCTAATGAAGTCCTCTAATTTTGTGGAAATCACTCTATGTATAAGTTTAGTGAGTAGAGCCTGGCCTGGTTTTGTGGTGTGTAATTCCAGCAACAGTTGGGTTTCTGAATTTGCACCGCGCTGCTCTACTCTGCTTCCTGGGCACCCTGGGGCTTCGGGCTGACTCCTGCTGAATCTATCCATGGTGCTGAAGTGCGTTTCCCTGGATCTCTCATTGTCCAGTGCAGGAAAGGAGAGGCCCCGCCTGCGGTGTGGTGCGCACCTCCCTGGGCCTTTCCTCTGGGTTCCCTGCTGTCCAAGGAGCTCCCACGTCATCCCTGCTCTTGTCACCCATCAGCAGAGCAGGCCTTCCTGCTCCTCTTTGTACTGTTAGACTGTGGTATAAGGGTGGTTGAGACAAAGCTGGTCCACCCCTGCTCAACCTCTGCTGTTGGGCAGAAGGCCACGTGCTCCTGCCGCACTGACCTAGGGAGTTGCTTAGAACGTGGAGACGGGAAATAGGAAACGAGTCTGGACCCTGCTGCCTGTGGGTCAGAAGTCTAGATTTCATATGCCTTTATATGTAACATAAATCCAGGAAGAATCACTGTTTTTGCCTTAGATGTTTAATGATATTGCACAATGCCTTTAAAGAAAGGCATTGTGTAATAAAAGGCATTGTGTAATACCTACGCTGATATTTTATGTCTTTTAATGTAGGCCTGGATTTTTGTCTGGTCAATTTCACCCTTACCTTAAGAACTTCCTTTTGCATTTCATATACTACAGATCCATTACTGATAAATTCTTTTTTTTTTTTTTTCTGTACCAGGGATTGAACTCAGGACCCTGTGCTTATTCTACTGAGCTATCTCCCCAGCCATATTACTGATAAATTCTTTAATCTTTTTAAGTCCAACAATTTCTTTAATCGTATTTACTTTCCAGACTTATCTTTACTATATGTAGAATTGTAGATTGAGAGATTTTTTTTTTCTTTTTGTTTTGCTATTAAAACTTTGAAACAGTTTCTCTTCACTTTCATGTCTTAATTGGCCTCTCATTTGTGAATGTATTTTCTATAGTATAAACATGATTTTTGTCTCGGGTTGTGATCCCCTTTAGTACTGAGGAATGTGATTACTCAGATATGACTTGGTGTACTTTTAGACTACTGCTTGGAATTCTTTAAGGTCCTTGATTCTGTAGCTTTATAATTTCTATCAGTTTTGGGAAGCATTCAACTGTCCTTTGGTTTTAATTCCTTCTTTCTTCTGTCATCCCTAGACGCCAGTTACACACACTGCAATGCTTAAGACCACCCCTCAATGCATGGGTGTCACACTAAATTCTAAGCCTCCTCTTCCTGTCAGGTGTTTTATTTTCATAATTTCTATAGCTCTAAATTTAGCTTCATTAATCTTTTTCTCTTCCAGGGTCTATTCTGATACATTTTTTATAGGCATTATGATTTTCTTTCTAGAAGTATAATTCAGTAATATTTGTTGTGTTCTTCTTTTCCTCTTGACTGTGTTTGGATGTTTCTTTACCTTCTTGCATGTACTGAATGTAATTATGCAGTTGTGTGGTATCTCTGTCCACTACTTTTATGATCTGTGCAATTTCTGGTTTGTTTGTTCTGATGTTTTTCTCATTGTCATCTGTATTTTCTTGTCTTCTAGTGTTTTATGTGTGATACTTTGGCTTTAATTTGATTGGATGCTGAATGTGTTTATTCCAAGTTTTTTGAGAATTGTTTGGGGATATAGTAGAATAATTGAGCAAATATTTGATCCCTTTGAAGACTGCTTTTTTGTACTCTGAGTGAGCTCCGTCGGGGCTGACCCGGGGCTCGCATCCTGTTCCTGCCAAGGCCGCTCTGCGTGCGGGTACTGACTGCCCCTCTGTGCACTGGCAGGTTGCCCCCTGGACACACCAGCGCCAGTGCCCCTTTGTCCGTGGTGAGCAGATTGGCGCCCCAGCCTGCTCTAACCGTGGTGTGCTCCTCAGTGCACAGTAGCTGCCTCACTCCCTTGGCTAGTTAGGATGCACCTGGCGCCTGGGGAGCGGGGGGAGGGGTGGAGCCTCTCCACTCAGGGCATCATCCGCCGGGTCCTCTTCCTCGGATTCTAACGGCAATTCATATCTTTGGAGTTTCTACATCCAGAATAAATCCGAGGACATCAACGTCCTCCAGCTCCTTCCTGAGCAACTCAGTATAAGAAAGAATGGATCTCATCAAGAAATCGGAAAAGCACAACTGCTGGAGGTGGTGCGGGGAAAAAGAAACCCTTCTACAGGGTTGGTGGACGTGTAACCACTGTGCAGATCAGCATGGACATCCCCCAAAAAGCAGGGATTAGAAGTCTCATTCGATCCAGCTATTCTCTTTTATGGTATCTTCATAGAAGAATTGAAAACTTCACACCACAGTGACGTAGGTGCATCTGTGTTTATGGAAGTACTGTTTGTCATAGCTAAATCTTGGAAACAACCCAAATGCTCATCAACTGGGGAATGGATAAAAAAAAATGTGGTATATTTACACAGTGGGATACTACTCAGCTCTAAACAACAATACACTTCAGACTTTTATTGGTAAACTAATACAAATTGAGATCATACTCATAAGTAAAATAAATCATACTAACCTGGGTAGACATCATCTCATCTCCCTGGTGTGAGAAATTGAAAGAGTAAATAACATCTAGGGTGTAAAATCGATATTGTGAAGTGGGAAGTAGAAGCTTGAAAGTAAAGAGGAACTAAGACGAGGGAAAGATGAAAACGAGGAGAGGAAAAGGGAGAAAAATGCGGGGCAGCTACACTACGAGCTCTCCTCAGTTCAGTGAACAAGAGGGCTCACGCTAATAGCCATTGGATAATTTTTTATGGCACCAGCATCCTCCATACTCTGAGTTCCAACTTGGAACATCTCAACATGAAATGTATTAACTATAGTTCTTCTCTTATTATTTTGTTGTGAAATTCTGCTTTATCTTTTTTTATAAAATAAAATATTAAAAGCAGATGAAGACCAGTTATCGGTGTGTTTTCCTTGGTGTTTTTGTTTGATTTGTTTTGGGGAGTTTTATTCTGTATTGCTTGTTTTTTCTTTATTTTTTTAAATTATGTAATTGATGCAAGGTCTATGCAGCTCAGAATCACAGTCGTCCTGTGAGACCCACAGTGGTCCTGTTGCCTCAGCTCCCCATGCTGGCTTTACAGGCATGCGCCACCACACTTTGTTTGGGGGCTGGCATAGCATGTGGTACTGCGGATTGAACTTGGGACCTTGTGCTTGCTAGGCGGCCACTCATGCTGCCAAGCTATCTACCCAGACCTGCACTACTAGTTTCGAAGTACTTGAAAATCTTTTTCTCACGTAGTTTTCCTGAATTGATTATTTAGCTAATGTAGTTGGGTATATTCAATTCTAATTATTTTGGATACAAACTGAGATTACATTTTATTATTTTCTTTTAAATCTTTTGATTTTTTTTGGGGGGGTGATAGTACCTTGTTATAGCTCTGGCTTTATTATGAATGAGAATTTTTTTTTTCATTATGTTCATTCCTTTGTTGTCAGTGGCATAAAGAACATCTAATTTTCACATGTGCCTTTAGATCTGTCTAACCGACTGAATTACACTTTTTCATTACCAAACGAAGTATTCATAGGATGACTTTGGATTTCCTAGGGTGATGAGCAACATTACTTACAGAATACAGAAATTGTGATTTAATTCCCAGAGTTTTATCCCACTTTTCCTTTGCCATTTATATTTTGTTATTATTGAATATCTGTAATCAGTGACAAATCAAATACCAGCTTGGATTTAAATTCCAGCTATTAGCTGACCATAGTGACATCATTGCTAATCAGTCCTTCTACTCTGGGAGGCGGAAGCAGGAGAATTACAAACTCAAGGGCAGCTTGTACAACTTAGCAGTGTTGTGTCAAAAAATAGAAAGAGCTGGGGATGCAGCTCAGTGCCAAGGTCCTGGGCTTGATCAGTGGAACCAAAATAAAGATAAATAAAATTAATAAATAGCAAAAACAGAATTTTTGTTCTTCTAAAACTTTAAATATGATATTTCCATGGGTAAGTGACAGTAATTTTTTCAAGGTTACCTGTATACACTTGCATCTTCAAAGGTTTTTAATACATCCTCATATCTTCATTCCACACTAAATTAACCAGAAATATAATGCTGGATTTGGGCATCAACATAAAAAAAAATCACCTTACAAATAATCCTTTTCTTCAGCTCTGCATGGCACAAATATGCACATCTTGACATTCTGTATATTAATTTTAACAAATAATATAGTTATAAATGAGCCTCAAAGAATGTTGTCAGCTCTTATTCTAGCAAAAAGTCTTGCCACAATGCTAATTTATTTTTGAACAAAATAGTTATATCTACAGAATTATCCTTAACTTGATTAAAATTAGTGTCTGAAGAGTGCAAGATTACTCATTAGCTA
>PVKN010034791.1:0-11758 GCA_004027915.1 Capromys pilorides
ATGGAAACGTTAACTTTGACTGCGAAGCAAACTGATAAAAATGTACGAAAAACATGACAGATGGTGTGTGTACCCCAAGTAGTGAGTACACACACAATGAACAATGAGTGTGAACGGTGATAAAAGAAATGTAGAAAATTAAAAATCATATTTAAACTCTTAACCTACCAATAACTAGCAGTTAAAAGTTATGCTGGAAGAAAATATCTTCATTTATGTACTATCCACATTTTATCTAGAAGAATGAGGGGGATATTTATTTATAGGCATGGGAAAAATCTTTAGGACATATTGAAATAAAAAAGTGATAAAATGGGACATGCCAGACTGTTTAACAATAGTTATCTGTTATAAATTACGGGAACGTTAACCAGCCGTGTAGTTACTGACACGTGGGAGGGCGCGTACAACGCTCCCGGGAAGGGCTGGCACTGCGCAGGTGCGAGCCCGGGGGTGGGGGTGGTGGTGGTGGTGGGGGTGGGGCTGTCCCTTTGGGACCCAGCAAAGAGGACGCTTTGGTATCTGTTCTACATGAACCGAAACCAATAGTAAGTGCAGACTCATAGGCGACCAACAAGTGAGAGGTGCAGTAATGAAATTAGCTTTTTACTTTCCAAAATAATACTTTCTTTGCGGTATGAGGCAGTCTCAAAACTGCAGGAGAAGTGTTGGCAGAACGTCTGTAGAACGTGAAGTGGTCACGGAGGTCAAGGTCCTGTGGGGCTTTATCCCCTCTACCCAGAAATTCTCCTTTTGGGAGTCTATCCCCAGGGTAGAAAAATCACAGTGTCACTTAAGCAAAGCAGCACAAGTTCATGCAAAATCTGACAAGGGAGAAGAGGATGCTAAGAGGAGAGAATTTCGCATGCAAAAAACAAAACAGAATAACCATATACCTTTCTTCTCAGGTTTTTCTTTTTCTTTTGTTTTTTCTTTTTCTTTTTCTTTTTCTCGCTGTATAACTGGAAAGAAACAGACAATACTTTTCATTTAAATAAAAAGGATGAGGAAGAAGATATTTGCATGAGTTTTTTGATAATAAGAACTTGCCCCCCAGCTTTTAGAAATCTTCCTTTAGGTAGCATGAGTGTTACACATAGGGAGTTTTAAACTTCACTGCAATTATAAATTTATCATGTTATTTCTATCTTCATTTCACCTTCAAAGTGTATGCTAGTACCCACACCAGGCATGACTGCAAAGATAACAATATTTACTTTTGTAAAGCTCTACAAATCCTTAGTTGAGTGATTTAGAAATATTTCAAAAGTTACTATGTCAGTCGCCAAAGAGCCCGGCTTTGATATTGTAAGAATACCACAAATAAAAAGACAGAACACAGACACAATGTCCTGAACCAGAAGCAAAGACAGATCAACCTAAACTGTGTACGTGAATCTTTTGCAAAAATATTCCACGTTGAGCATTTCTGAAAATGCCCTGGAAGGAGATTAGAATCTCACCAAAACTTTTCAAGGAAAATGAAATTTAATAAACTGTGATGCAGTTGGTTGTTACAGTGTCATCCAAATGTAAGACAGGCTTTTGTGCATTTATGGCATGATTATTTCTTATCATCCAAGCCGGAAGTGGGTCTCATCCCAGATTTGCCTGTCTCTGTCTCTGTCTGTCTTTCTGTCTCTGGCTCTCTATCTTTCTCTGTCTCTGTCTGTCTCTGTCTCTGTTTCTGTCTCTCTGTCTCTGTCTCTCTCTGTCTCTCTCTCTCTCTCCATTTCACCTAGCTCTTCCAATCTTCCTGTTTAGGCATTCTTCTTCTTTCCCTTTTTCTTTCATTTAACGTTATATCTCCTAACCTATCACTTCTTTACGCAAAAGCACAGAAAGAAGGCCTACAGCGTGCTAATGACTGGGCTAGACAAGGATCAATCCCGTCGCAGGACAGCAGACAAGCTGAGAGGTGGTGGGTGGTTGGCACACAGTGACAAAGGCAGCTGAGTGCAGCAGTGTGACCATGAAGAGAGGAGGCAGGATGGGCTGTCCGTGGGTGGGCTGGGTCCTGGCTCACTGAGGACTTCGAGGAAGGGCCCTGCTAAAAGGGAGACTAAAGGCTGTGTGGAAAGCAAAGAATTCAGTATCCAGGGAGTTACACAGACAAAGAGGTCACCTGAAAAAGCTCTGCGCATCGCAGAAGGTGATTGTCGTACATGTCACTGGTATCCTGACATCTCCTGAACCTTCAGATCTAGATTTGCTTCACAGTACTCTTCCTAACGTAAGTTTCCTTATATTATCCACCTGTTATGAAACATTAGTGTCCTCTTCATTGTTGGCCATGTCACCTGCCACCCAGCAGGTGACATGTCAAATATAAAAATATCATATTACCCTAGTCATCTGACAGTCACTCATCAGTCCCATCTTCCATGTCAGGAATTTCTCCTTGAAATTTGTGTGTCCCATTGATAACGGCGTGCTCGCGGCCCCAGGGCCCAAGTGTGGCCTGTGACGTCTCCCCCGTGCTGCCTGTTTGTGTCTTTCACCTTAAGTTCCCTGCCACACGCATGTCTCTACTCTCCCTCCCCTGGCCCAGGGACCTGCTCTGTCTGGGCGCACTGGCCTCCCCCTCTGCAAAGCTGTCTTGCCCTGTGCTTCTGACACACCAGCTGTGCCCCGTGCATGACCATTGTAGAAGCCGACCCACACTGTCATTGTTCACCATCTGACCATGCACTAGGGGAATCTTCAGTGCTGGGCAGGTCAACTTACTGCTGCGTCCTTGGCTCCATGTGCAACACACGCTGCACAGTGGAAGCTTAGTCGCAATTTTTAGTAAGTGAAATCCTAAAACA
This sequence comes from Capromys pilorides, assembly GCA_004027915.1. Taxonomy (NCBI): domain Eukaryota; kingdom Metazoa; phylum Chordata; class Mammalia; order Rodentia; family Capromyidae; genus Capromys; species Capromys pilorides. The sequence goes on from PVKN010034791.1 coordinate 2,811, forward strand.
TTGTAAGAAGAGTTTCTTTTTCTAGTGAAATTCTCTTCTTTATATATCTCTTTTGATGATATATTATACATATTATATGTTATACATTTTGTGTTATAGATTACATGTTATATGTTCCATGTTCCATGTTCCATATTCCCCTGCTTACTTCCAATTATTTCAAAGTAGTCTATAGTTTGTTAAACTTTCTCAAATAAAGCCGAGTGGTAAACAGGAGGGAAAACCACCTGAGGACATCTAGATATTATCGCAGGCTTTGCACAGTTAGTGGTGTGCTTAGGCGCTTCTGAGCCACCAAGCTCAATGTAACTTTCAAAATAAATGCAGGAAATCAGTATTTGCAGAGACTGCGAATAGCTTCGCTTCCTCAGATCATTATTAATTAAGCTGAAAACCAAAAGAAATTCTTGGCAGACACAAAGCCTCTTTTAAAGTTTCTCTAGGGAGAACCAAGTTTTCGTGAGATAAGCCACGTTTTCCGAGCCCGGACTGCAGAGCATCCTCAGGGAGCACCTAATCTGCACCCTGTCTCTGTCAGGCGTGGAGCCCCCCACCCCCACCACCCCCCAGCCCCGACCTCAGACATCTGGCTGTCCATTCCACTTAAGGATTTTCAGATTGACGTGTGCACAGGCATAAATGGGAGAAATGATATGAAAATCAAAGGAACCAGAGAGTTCCATTCAGGCTCAAATTAGCATATGAACTCCTCTTTCCCATTACCCAGGGGACAGATCTGGTTCCTCTGGTGGAAGTGTGATTTATAGACAGAGTGGTGGGCGCTGGAATTTCACTCCACCCTTCAAACTCAAGCTCAGGGAAACAGCTGGACCCGGGACACTTGGGAGCTGTAAGCAATGGCAGATGCTGCTAAAGCTGCCTGGATGGAGCTGTCAGACTTTGCCAAGACTGTGCAAAAGTCAAAGTTTGAGTCGACTTTCATCTCAACAAGGCAGCGGTCTGTGGCTGTTCTCATAATCACCACAAAATAAAAGTGATTTATTCCTGCCACTCCATTCGCTCATGCAGCTCTAACCTTGAGCATTGGAAAAGAGTGCCTCCTAGTCCCCAGCCCTGGGTGGCAAGTTCTATCGTGGCCAAGACAATTTTAGCTCGGGGCAGAAAAAGCTCTTTGCACCTGCTAGAGCTTAATCTGTCACCCTTATTTATAAGAAACAAAAGCCTCTTTGGAGCGTGGATAATGGAAAACAAACAGAATGTGCCTGTTGGCATGACCCTGGAGCTCGGCAGCGTGGGCCTGCCATTCCAGGACGGTCTGCACGCTGACCTTTCCCTGGCTGTCACACTCAGCTCCCCACAGCTTGGCCCCGGCATTCCCCGAGCCGAGCACTGTGCTTCTGGTTTTGACCTCAATGTCTTTTCTAGAGGGAAAAACAAGTCTTGGTACCTTGGGCCCTGCAGTTCTCATTGGCGAAACACTCCCCAGACAGCAGAGAGTAGGGACCAGTTGGTCAGCCCTGGCTTTGTCTTTCTGTGTTTAGCTCAAAAATTAAAAGTTTTGATGTGAAAATTGCTAAAGGACTCACTTTCATAGGCCACTACGTTTCCCAACTGATGGGGAGTCAATAAATTTAAGCACAACTCTGAAGTTCGCACTTGACTTCAGAGCGACTGCACAAGACTAACAGCTAAGAAGCAGATAAATAGGCGATTAACAGTGCACCTGTCTTCCTGCAGCTTTGGGGAGCATGGTAAATTATAATAGAACTGAGGGCATTTCTCTATGAGTCAGTTTCCAGCTTCTTTTGTAGGGGAAAGGTAGTGTATTCTGAATGGGAATGATTTAAGGAGCTTCATATAGCTCATGTAAATATGTGTTTTAATTCTTCATTTTTTATATGATGGACCATGATATAGATTTATTTTATACCAATTAAAACTAGAATTCTGCTTCAATTAACAGTGAACCAAAACGCCAGAGATGGTCCTTGCTGTCTGTGTGTATGTTTCATTTTCCTATAACTTCTCTGTAGAAGTTCAATTCCATGGCAAGGAAAAATGACCTGAGCACTTTTAAAAGATCTTCATGAACCCAAAGGAGAGCCCATACTCCTAAGTGAAGTATTTCAGAGCCGAATGTGCAAACATGGTGTTGGCCCCTTAGTGGGAGAACCTGAAAGAGAAAATGAAATCTGAAGTGCACTACAGACACTGGGAAAAGGGAACGAAGCTGCTCAAAAGGAAGGAGGGGCCAAGTGGAGGAGAAGAATAGGAGAGGGAGTGGGGGAAGGAGACACATGGGGGCGGGCAGGCAGGGTGGTTTGGACAACTGTATTGCATACTTCTGCTGGTCTAAGAAGAGGCTGGTGCTTCACTTGTTTTGTCTCCTTTTACCTTTTTCTTTTCTTATATTTTTCTCTTTCTTCCAATTTTACATGAATATACCTGGTAATATGAGCAAGTAATTTGAAGACAACACTATGTAATACTGTGAAATTCATGTTGTTTTATTTAGTGAAATTCTGTATCATTTGTAATTTTTCTGTTTTAGGTCTATTTTTTCCTCTTTAAAAATTGAAACAATAATGAAGGCAATAGAAGACGATTATTGAATAGAAAGTCTTCAAAAATTTATAGCATACATTTTTCGTAAAGAAGAATTTGCAACTGTAATTTTAACAAAGGCACACAATTTTAAAACTGGCAAGGATATGAAAGGTCAACTGGTCGGAACATCACAGTAGTGGATGAGAAAGCAGATCTAAGAGAAAGAACGAGACTGCGCGATGATCTCATTCCCCAGCTGTGCTAACTTGCCCCTCCCCCTCTCTGTGCAAACACAGACCTGTTCTTAGGATCCCCAAAGCACTGGCTGGGGTTTCCAGCCATGTAACCCAAAATCTACTCTCAAGAATAAACATACTGGTTTATAATAAAATGATCTTAACTCTATATTGCATTGAAAATTTAGCAAAAGATCCAAAGCTAAAATGTCCTCTGACATATACGCTTTAAATTACAATCCAGGTGTTTTCATTTCTAAACTATTGGTTTCATTCTCAGGTCTGATGTGCTTATATGGCAATGCACCTTCCCCTGGGCTTTGAAGCTATAGAAGGAATCCCCATCGCTTCTTTGCAGATCAACAGCCGCTGTCATGAAGGTCACGCTGCACAGTTCACACTTTCATTCTCATTTTTCAGGTTTGTCTTTCACGGAAAAGGAAATGCATACTCTACCGCACTTTTGGCAGTTAATCGGATATTGCCGAGAGGAGGCAGAAGCAAAAGTCTGTGGAATACAGTGTGCTCAACTAATTTGAAGGTTTTTTTTTTTTTTTTTGTCTTTTTGAGAAAGGGTCTTGCTATGCAGTTCAGGCTGGCCTTGAGCTCACTTTTGTAGCACAGGCTGGTCACGAACTCACATTGATCTTCCTGCCTCAGCCTCCCAAGTGCTGGGATTATAGGCATGTGCCACCATACCTGGTCCTAATTTGAAGGTTTTAAGGGCACTTTGACAAAGGGCTTAGGCAAAATTTAGGGACAAGGGGCTGGGGAGATAGTTTAGTACAGTAAGTGCTTGCCTGGCAAGCACAAGGGCTTGAGTTTAATCCATAGTTCCACAAGCAAAAAAAAATTAGGGATGGTTAAATATCCTGTCCTCTGCGGCTTCTGAGAATTACCACCATCCAATCCCGTGTCTGCTTAAGATTCCAGCCCTTCAACTGCTTCCCAGAAATGGGAAGTGTTCAAGGAGGTGGAAAAGCACTGTTCAGAGATCGCCCTTTAAAAAACAGGCCCAGCTTAGAGCACACAGAATTTTGTAGACTGTGTTGTGTCACCTCCTCCTCAAAACGGCGACAACAACCGAAAAGTCAGAGCCCTGACCTCCAGGACCTCAGAAGGAGCCTATCTGAGAGCGCCATCTGACCTCAAGGCCCGCACTGCAGCAATGCCCTTAGCCTGGCCCCTAACCTAACACGACTGAGGTCTTCCTATTGCACACGGGGAGCCAGTGAGTGAGAAGACAGAGAGACGCAAGGAAAGCATCATGTTTAAGACAATGGCAGTGAACACAATGGTCTATATGGAAGGCCAACACTGCCCGGGAACCATAAGAAGCTCGGAGGAAGGCGTGAATGGAATCTGTGAGCGGAGCCTCGCGCACAGCAGTCTCCCTCTGAACCTCAACCTCCATAACCACGACACTGAGGGGTCTGAGCTCGCCAGCTCTGCGTGGTGCTCCGGCGCCTTTGGGAGCTGCCTGGTGCTGGCAGTGACTGGTGCGTCCCTCCTTCCTGCAGACGGGCTCCTGACCCAGCCAGCGTCCTATGTGCTGGGTTCCACTGTCTGTGCTCCAGGGCACTCCTTCCTCTCAGGCCCTGTCAGGACACTGAAGCTGGGCCCACTCCGCGACAGAGGCAGAGAGATGTACAATGACACTGCAGCCCTGGAGCGTCCCTGGAAAACACGGGGTCACAGCAGCGCAAGTGGGGGTGCTGACCTGGCCCCCACCACGGGCCTGAGAATTGTTCAACCTTGAACTTCTAATGCTCAGCGGGGCTGGGCAGAAAGCAAATGTTGTGTGTATATTAGTATCACTTCTTATTGACTAAGGGCTGTCAGAAGGCAGGAATGTGTCCCTTCTTCCCCAGAGCAAGAGCACCCCCATTCTGCATGCCCTCCTGTGTGGCCACGGGTTTGGCCGGCAGCAAGCATTCTGCTGTGGGCTTCCCTCAGCTCTGGCCGGGGTCCGAGCCTCTGCCACATTCCAGACAGCCCAATGAGCGCGGCTGTGGGACCCCCTGTCCTGACCTCCCTTGGGCTCTGCTTTCTCCGGAGGATCCTCTCCCTAGTTCTTAATCGCTGCTGAATTCTTGTCTTTTTCAATCTGTACTTTCTCCAGTCCTTAGCTCCTAAGGATCACATTCACCTTGGAAGGACGGTGCACACACGGAACACCTCTTAATTCCTCTTCTGCCCCTTCCCCTTGCCTGCCTTACCCATCTGCCGGCTGTTGGCCCTTTTCCCATTTGCAACAGTTCTGTGTTCTGTGGGAGGAAACTGGTGCATTTAAAAATAGAAATCTAAATATTATCTCCAAACAGTGAAATAAGTCATTGAAGAAGAAATAAGACAATATGTAAGAAACACATGGAAGAAAAAAATCAAAGAAAATTTAAAAATAAATGACTAGTTTTATTCAGATAATTAGTTGTGATTTTTTTTTTTCAATTTTCTTTCCTTTTCTTTTGCATTTTCTCATCGGTTCATATTAACCTTGACTATTTTGATCTGTATTAGTAAAATTTTTAATGTAATCATTTTGGATTATACATCACAGAAGTTTATTATGCTAGCAAAGTTTTCATCATCTCTGATCACATAAATCTGATATTAGAATTGTCCAGTGAAAGCTGAATAGTATACGTGTGTGGACATAAGCCGGTGGCAAAATTCACAGCGCTGCATGCTTCTTTTTAGAAGTCATCAGGGACTATGTGAGGAGGAGCTCATGTAATAGGCAGAAGACACAGCTTGATCTCTTAGGACCCAGGCACCTGCCAAAGGGCTAAAGAACCAAGCATGATGACTGTGTTTGCTTAAGGCATTGATGCAATAGAACGAGGTCCAGCACAGTGGTGGAGATGACTGTGAGACTGAGGAGAGGCAGGGGTGAGAGCGGAAACACTGCTGTTGGAACAGAACAGGAGGCCACGAAGAGCAAGACCGTGGCCCTGCAGAGGAATAGGAGGTCAGGACTAGGAACTGCGACACGACTGCGCTCATAGACAGAGCGGGCGGGTCAACGTTTACTCAGTGCTCACAGAGAACTGGGCCGAGAATGTGCCAAGCGGGGGTGCAGGCCCTGCCCGAAGGCTTCCCACGGCATGCTCACCTAGCAGCCTGCCTGTCGGGGGAAGCCCTGCTGTGATGGGCTTGGAGTCTAATCCGTGAGATTAGCTGGCAGCTTGCCTCACCGGTTACTCGCCTGAGCCATCAGGAGAGCGTGGGTCAGACCCTGCCCTCCTTCCCAAAGGCAAATGGCTATAGAGGGAGTCTGCGCATGGCTTGTTTTGTAAGAGCCATGTGGGAGTGAATGTTGGCCACCACCTCTGCCAGGGATGGTCCTTAAGTTTCTCAGCTTGAGCACCTGGTCAAAGGCGATGCCAACTATTATCCCAAAGAATAAAGGGGAAGAAGTTTTAGATTATGGATGTGAACATGGCATTTGAATACACTGCATAACAACAGCCTGTGCTAAATTATGTAAGAGTTGTGCTTGCAAGATCCAGAGATTTTTACTTCTATAAATTTTGCCAGGTCAAATACTAAAAAAAAAATATATATATATATAAAATAAATAATAATAATAATAGTAATAAGTAAATAAACAATGGGCACTAAATTAATGAATCTTTAAAATAGAATATAAAGAAATTATCCCATTAAGAAATACTGAAGATGTTCAAGGTATTATCAAGACTTTTACTCAAGTTATAGGCACACTATGAACTTTAAAGACTCATGTTTTTTAAACACTTTAAAATTTATGTTCTACTGTCCTAAGGGCATCACGGCATGTGTTTAGCCACGCACAGTCTGTCCAACTTCCAACGGACAAAGCTGCTCCCATGTGACAGTCAGAAAAACAAAATGGGATCAAACGAAGAGCCCAATGGAGTTATGCTAGGTGGATCTTGTCCCCCAAATAAAACCTGTAGTATCTACCAGTTTTCTAATCCCTCAAACAGAAATAACCTTACCCCTGACTTTTGCTGGGCTTGTGTCTGAGGAAATAGGAAAATCTTAGTCATGATGTGGCTAGAAGTCTTGTGCCTGTATTATGATAAAGAGGTAGGCTAGGAACAGCCCCCTAAGGCACACCCACGCCAGCACTCTGAATGTGCTCATCTCATAGATGGTAAATAAATATTCTGTAAAATGATTAAGCCAAAGACCTTGAGATAGGAATTGGCTTGGATTACCCAGGTGGCCCTAAATATGATCACATGTGTCCTTGGAATATGGAGAGCTGAACTTGATGGAGTGCAGGGCAAGAGGACCACGCAGGCCAAGGTTGGAGGGAAGTGGCCACAAGCCACTGACTCTTTGACTTTGGCCTAACACAGCTGATTGTAGTTGTCTGGTTTCTAGAACTATTCCAGGAGAGAAATAGGTGCCTGTTTTTGTTTAAAAAAACATACCAGTTTATGAAAATTTGTTATCGCAGCTATAGGAAACTAACAGACTTAGGACTGACACACTTATGACAAGCCATGGCACTTCCACAAGTGATAAGTTTGTCATATCACATTTCTCAGTTTTGTTATAGGGAGAAGTAGTATAAAGGAGACATAAAGATGTGCACTGGTTCTGGAGGCAAAAGTATCGAGGAGCTCTCAGCAGGCCACACAGAGCCCTGCCACGTGGCAGGAAGAGAAATGGTACCTGGAACTGGTAAATAGGACAGGTGTGAGTGGACTAGAGAGATCAGCCTGGAGTAGCAAGGTCCTAATCACAGAGTTACAGAGACAAATGTTAGACCTCTAGAGAAGTGCATAAATTCTCACAGAGAAGAGCATTAGATATAGAATAAAGTGGGAAAGCTGCCTGCTATCAAATTGGAGGGAACTGACACTAAAGTTTGGCTCAACAGTTTTCAACTTTAGACAATAAAGAAATTACTGGGCACAGGAGAGTACTGCCACTTTTAGATATCTATAAAGTATCTATTTATCAATCAATCTATCTATTATATAATACTCTTGTCTGCTTTATGATTAAGTGAAAAATTAGATATTAAAGATTAAGGATAGTAGTTTCATCATGTACAAACACTGGTATATCAATGGTTTAACAACAGAAGCATAAATATGGGAGAAACATGGAAATATAGTTAGTATAATGGTATATTACCAGCTCTGGGGATGAGACATCATAAATTCCACCAGTCTATGTTCAAATCAATAACCAGTGGCATTAAATAATATACAGAAAGTATAATTCAATTAAGAAGCCTGCAAGAAACCATCATTTATCTAAGCAGTAAGAGGACTTTGTCATTAGCTGGTAGTACTGTCCATAATTAACCCAGAAAGATTTTAAAAATTTCCAATGTATGTTTCAGAAACAACTAAGCCTTACAATTCTTTAATCATTCCCATTTTTCATATGAAGGAACACAAACAAGATTAACCTGCCTGCATGACATTGTTCAGACAAGAGTTCCTAGGCTGGGATTCTAACTCAGGTTGGCTAATTCAAGACCTTTCTAAATGTAAGAAGAGAATAATATTGTCATCCTCTGGAAAAACTGTATTTTTTTTCTCTTAGTTGACTTCTCAGGTAAGATTGTTTGAACATTTACTGTGGATCAGGAAATTTCTTTTAACAGTGATGACTGGCAATTTTTATTTATTTACCATATACATTTCTGGCCCCCATGTTCTTTAGGGAGAGCCTGTATGTACCCTTTCATTTGAGATATTTATATATTGTTGATGCCTTTAAAGGACCCATAGCTTGTTGACTGCCATAGGAGACCGGTGTACTTTTCTCGTCACTCAGCCTGGGGCTGTGTGTCCCAGCAGTCATCCACTCCTCTGTAGTATCATACACCACAGGCTCAAGGTTGCCTCATTCATCTCCACCTGGACATTCATTGGTTCTTACAGGTTAAAAGCATATTACAAAAATTAGGCTTTAATTTAGGTAGATGTATTCTGCAAGACTATTTTGCCCTGTAGAGGCTTTCATTAGTAACCTTAATCCTGTTATGAAATCAGCATTTTTCCTACCACATCCTACAAGAGGGTAGTGCTCAGGACCACAACCACTGCAATGTGGGCAACTCGTTTTGCTTGTTCACCAAGGTCATTTATAAGAGCAACAACTGGATGAATAACGCTAAATAATTTGGAAAAAGACGTATTGCAGTCATGCTTCTTCTAAGGAAGGGGAATGGTCCAGTCCATGCTGCACAAA
>PVKN010034792.1:0-11766 GCA_004027915.1 Capromys pilorides
AAGATGGTGGTTAAAGTGCTTAGCAGGGCAGAGGAGAGTAGGACAAGCAGTAGGATCGAAAAGAAGCCCACAACCCCCAGCCTCCCAAGGGGCTGCATGCCCAGGTGGGAAAGGCATGGGGTGCTCAGGGTGTTTGCTGACAGACTTGCTAATTAAACACCGAGAGGCAGTGTTGCTTTGCCAATAGTGGTGGCCGTGCCAGTGTTATCAGTTTTAAACCAACTGCCAGAAGCATCATAATTAAAAGCAAATAGCTGTGGGGGTTAAGCACGGGGGTGGGAATCTTGCCTGGTTCCTTAGAACTTCTAGGATTGACCCCTGGGAAAATCACACCCTGGTCACTTTTAGGACACCACCTTTTTTCAAAGGAGCCTCCATCCTATAACAAGGAGTCGTGATATGTATAAATTACTCTGCTTCCTTAAACCTGTAGGTACTGGGGTGACAAACAAACAGACAAAGCTACAAGGAGGGGATTGCACGGTACAGGTCAGCCCTGAGGATAGATGGCTGCTACGGACGGTGGGTGTAGTGATTTCTGCCAGACTTCCCAATTAAGGGACAGCTAAAGCCCAAGGCCTCTTCTAAAAGGGGTTAGAATTTCATCAGAAAGCAAGTCCGGTCACATGAGAATTTCTGGCACTGCATGCATGGCAGGCTGGATACTAGCCTGCCAAATGCCAGCCTGATAGAACTGAGCGAGCAGATCGTATTGGCTTTAGCAGAGGGGAAAAGTCACAAACTGGCCTGGGAGAAGAAGCCGACTCACTGCCCCAGCTGCTGGTTGTGGACAGAGGCAGCACGGCTACTGTGAGACCAGGCTCTCTCCGTCCTTTGCCTGCTTTCTTCTAAGCTGAGGAAGGCAAGTGGTGCCTGAGACGGAAGACTGAAGGATGCCAAAGGAATGCAATGCTTTCCACGCCCTCTCAGCAGCTCTCTGCTGTTTCTATCACCGCAAGTCTTTCATTGGCGTCAAGGTAGGTGTGGTTTGGAGATTTGGTGTCTGTAATTCTTCATAGGGCCCAGGAAGCATTAGTTTTCTAAAGTGCACTAGAAAAAGTTTGCAGCTTTCTGGCTGAAAAAACAGAGGTGGTACATTCAGTGGCTGGATCTTCATAAGCTCCTCATGGTGTGTACCTCTCCTGGAAGCAGGATCCAGTGACACTGAAAATGGGACTCCTTGTCTGTGCTTAGGGGTAAAGCTCTAGGAACTTCAGTCTCCTCAGGCTGAAATGATACACTAACGTAGTTCTATGTGACAGCTATTTTTTCTCTTTCTGACTCTCCACATTCATAATGAATGTAAGGTGGCTGGTTCCCTCTCTCTGCATAACTAGATGGTCCATTATAGATCAATATCATATATAATGTACAGGAGCCATAAAAGAGCTCCTTTCAAATTATAGCCAACTTTCAAAACATTACAGGGCTCACAAATGTGTTTTTTCAATGGCTCACATTTTAACCTTTGTCACAAGATGCCGGTGCCAACCACTTTGCATAGTATATCAATACACTATTTTGAGGTGACCTCATTTGATTAATGTTAGACAAGGCCTGTGTTCTATGTTCCTTTCTTTGACTCACTAAGAATTAAGACTAACGTAGGCTCTTACTGATCTTGTTGGGGTTTGTCTGCTTCAGAAAACCCTCTGGCACTAGCGTGATAGTGGACTCATCTATTCCTGGGAAACAGGAGTCTAAAAGCTCTCAAGGAACTTTCCTACCCTAAGGCGGCACTGTCCCTTCTGAGGGTCTGAGAAGCTGTAAGGTTTTAGCATTTTGCTTTTTCTCAAGAATGCTTTTTAAAATTCTTAAGAAAATTAGCTATTGCAGGAAGAAAGAGTGCTCTAGTAAAGGCAGACGAGCAGTTGTAGTAAAATGCACACTGAATAAAAACAGGGAGGGATATTATTGAATTTGCTGCTTTGGCGAGTGTTTGGAGTCGTTTTCTAATCCTTCAGAAAAGTTCTTCTTTGCATCTTTTTGTCAAGAAATTTGGAGGAGGACGAGTACTGAGCATTGCTGAGCCTCCCTTCCTGACCTCAGAGCCCTTTTCTTATTCTGGAGCCCAGCAGGGTGATGTGAGGACCTTGTGGTTTCGAACCTAAATATGGATTGTTCTAACATAGATCACTGGGGCGGATGACGTCATGCCATTAATGGTATTTTAGAGTTGTCAAAGATAGACTGGGAGGTCCCAATGGGAATCATGCACTTCAAGGATTGGCAGTAGATTCTCCTTCTAATAGAAACCCTTCCATAAACCTACTTTTGCTAATTCAGGAAAGTACAGGTCTGCATTTGGTATGTCAGAAATCAGGCCATCAGGGTCCGAGCACTGAGATTCTATTTAGATGCCCTGCAGTGATCCCTCCCCCCACTCCCAGGCCTTTGCAGAAATGGCCATATTAATATAAGAGGTTAATCAGCTGTCCATGAGCTTATTCTTCCTCTGCTGACCTATCATGGCTACTCCCAGTGGGTGATGGTTGGTGCAAATGTTCTTTCTACTCAGCTTCCCAGCAAGACTCCAATTTACTGATGTCTTCATAACAGAGTGACCCCACCTACTCTCCCCACAAAGTCCCTCACCCCTCACTCCCATCTTAGGGTTTCCTAACAATACCTTCAAAATGAGTCTCCCTGCTCTTACTTAGTTGCCTGGGAAGGAAATCTGCTGCTGAATCCTTCATTCTGCCAATGTTGCCCCAAAGATAATGCCAGATCGTTTTATTGACTCCCACTTTAATTAAAGGTTTCAGGCCTTGCTGTTCATAATTAGTTTCCATTGCAATTAGAGTTTCAAAATCAAATTGGGATTGATTGCCTGATAACAAAACGGAAATAAAGCTCCAGTTCTTGACCATGTATGCTACTTCTCTTGGCATGAATTTCTCATACAAAAATAATGCTTCAGTAGCCATGGTAACTTTTCATTTGGTCTAATCCATATCATCTCTGGAGAAAGTAGGATGTTATTAATAGTGTTTGTTTTATGGGAAGAAAACTAAAAATATAAAAGCTCCTTCGTTACATAGAAGACCAATCACACTGATACTCTCAGGGAATAAGATCTTATTTGCAGAGGTCTTGCAGAATTTAGGATATATTTAGAAGCTTCATGTGAACTTGTATTCCCTAAAGGGGGGAATTAAATGGAAGGGCAAAAAATGAAGAGAAGGATCAGGGATGTACATACGTTGCTAGGGTCATGTGGTCCAGTCATGTTGAGGCTTAACTTAACATCCAAAGAGAATCATCTCATAAAAGACTAGTGAATCTTTTGTTAGGGAGAAGGGAAGGGAAGCATATTTCACTTAAGCTCAGGGGAAAGATGTTTGTAAAGAAGACGTTCCAGATCTATGCCACCCAAACTCAAAAGTCCCTGACTAGTGAATGTAGCCCCACCCATGGGTGAGCACTCTTTTTGGTAGTAGGAGCTTAGGGATAGGGTTAGTGAGAAGTGACAGTTGGTGTGTAGTTCCTGCCTTCACAGCATTTACAGCTTAGATATTTGGTCATGGCATTTCAGTACACTTTCAGAAGGCTTCCCGGTGTCTGAGTTCTTGTGTGTACTATCTCATTGAAATCTCTAAGTAAGTTCAGAGCAATAATTTACCCTTTCCACAGAGGAGAAACTGAGACTCAGAGAAACAACCTCCCTAGAGTCCTTTAGTGGAGAACTAGGTGTAGAAAACAGGTTTTTGTTTTTTTTTTCTGGGCCTAAACCTAGCATTCTGTCTCCTATACAAAATCAACGCATTTGAAACCTGAAAAAAGATGTCATTAGATATACTAGTATTTTATTTTGCAGTCCAGTTGGAAGAGAATAATATGAGCCTCAGCTTTTAGGAGAAACTTTAGGGAGGATGTGGAACTGGGGTTTGGTAGCCCTTTAAGTGGTGTCCTCGCTTCTGTTTCTCTCCTCTTCCTCCTCCTCCTCCTCCTCCTCTTCCTCTTCCTCCTCCTCCTCCACCTCCACCTCCTCTTTTCCTCTTTCCCTCCTCTTCCCCTTCCCTCTCCCATTCTCCTCTCCTCCTCCTCTTTTCCTCTTTCCCTCCTCTTCCTCTTTCCTCTCCCATTCTCCCCTCCTTTTCCTTCTCCTCCTCATCCTCTTTACCTTCTCCTTCTTCACCAGAATTTGAGAAGATGAAGATGATGGGATGGGAAAGACACTCCAGATCCAATAAGTCACACTGGCCAGCACAAGAGTGCCCGATCCCTGGCACTTGGTTTCTTCTGAAGCTGCATTTCTGTGGTGAAGAGTGTGGTGGAACAAAGGTCTCCTGGATTCCCTGTGACTGATCCTTTGTTCTGTGTTATTGTGGCAGCCTGGGGACTAGTGACACATCTAGCAATGATGATGGGCTGGTTGACTTTGTAATGGGACAGATGCACCATCACCACAAGCTGTACATGGTGGGAAAGCCGTGTAGGAAATGTTTTTCCAAGTGACTCAGCCCCTCCTTGTGATGGCTGCTAGTTGCTCATTGATTTCTCCAGCCCTATAAGTGGGGAGGAATGGGTAGCAGAGCTTTTGTTTTGTTTTGTTTTGTTTTTAAAAAAGCTGTAAATGTATTCCATAGGCATCTGGGAGCCATGGGCATCTGGTTCTAACAACAGAAGAACGTGTCTGTATCCACAACGCCTTCCCTTAGTGACCCCAGAGCTTGGCTCTTGGCGAAGCCTTACTTTTGTTGGAGAGAAGGAAGTAGAGATAGGTTAGGAACATCCCATTAATGGATCTGGTACCTCGTGGACTGCAGATCTGGGCAGAGCCACTTGTGGGAGGACACTGGAAAATGAGTGTGAGGGGCACTCAGGTGTCTCTGCACCAGGACACAGAGGACCCAGGCTCTGAGTCTGGGTTTCAAGATATAGCCAGGGGCAGCTTGGGGGCATTATAGCTGATGAGTTCTTGGGGTGTCCTAGTTGAGGGGGAAAGGCACATCACCTTAGCAACAGCTCTGACCTCAGCTGGGTTTCCAGAGCCTGTCACAGCCCCAGGAGCTTCTGATGCAATCTGACTCTGAACACAAGAATGTCCAAATGTATTTTTCTATCTTGGGAAAGAGTTAGCACCAGTCTTTTAGTTTATATGAACAAGAATTCTCCCCAGTGTCCTCTCTAGATACTTTCATGCATTTATAAAAAGTTATGTGCTAAGGTCCTATAGGCTAGAGTTCTGGGTTCTCCTTAAGTCAGAGCAGTAGGATAGAATCAGCCTGCACAGGAGAAAGAGTGTCCTGCTGGAAAATTGAGGCTGAAGGGAGAAGCGAAGGGCTGAAGCTAGAGAGGCAGCTGGAATTAGAGCACGCGAGGCCTGTGTGCTGGGAAGAAGTGGCCTTCCCCTGGGGCTGGCAGGCCCCCATGGAGTGGGCTGGAGCATAGGGCAAGGGTTTATGGGTTATCTGGTTATCTGGTGTCTGTGTGGGATGCATGTGTGGAGCATAACCAGCATCTCTCCTCACTCAAGTGCCCTTAGCTGAGCCCCCACACATCCCTGCCTGGTCCTTCTGTCCTTGCTCAGCTTACTCCATGTTTTCTTCAGATCTGGTTTCTTGCTTCACAGCAGCAGTCAAACACAGCTGTTTCCATCCCTGCTGCTGCCTCCACAAGCTACAGCTATTTCCATGTCTCATCCATGACCCTTGCTTCCTCCCTCTAGTCCCCCAGGATGGAGTGTCCCTCTTCCTGGCCTGGACCTGTCCTGTCACCTGTACTGGCTGGCCCCTCCTCCAGGGCTCCTCTCCCCATGGACCTTCAATCACTCCCTCTCTGCCAACACTCTTCCTCGTACCCCTCATCTCCTCCATCCTAAAGAGCATCACTCTTCCCATGTCTTCCTTCCTGGGCTCCATCTTTCCCAACCCAGAAGCTGGTTAAGGTGGTCCGTATTTCCTCACTCAGACTGACCACTCACTTGCCTTATTCCACCAGGGACTTCCATATTGCTGAGTCTGTTGGTGCAGCCAATCCTGATTTCATAGGAAATCTCTGCCTTGTTGCCTATGCCTTCTTAAAACTCTACTTTCTCAACCTGAAATACACTGCATACTTCTGAATCCTTCCTACCTATACTGTTTCTTTGGGCTTTTCCTTACAGTGTGCTTATTAGAAACCCATTTCTCTGGTTTTCTTCTCATGGCATATTCCATCTCTTTCATTGGAACTGAGGTAGGATGCCCAGTATGCCAAGGATTCCCAAGCGGTGCCTCCAGCCCACCGTCTTCACAGTACCTGGACCCCATGGTTTGGTGAGTGACTCCACTTAAACAGTCTTTTGCATCCCTCCATAAACCTGCTTCCCTCTCATTTCCTATACTCGGTGCTGGCTCTGTACTTGGAACATCTGTACCTTGTCTGTACCAGCACTGTATTAGTTCGGGCTTCAACGTCTCTTGCTTGGAATTCCTCACCAGCTCCCTAGCTGGCTATGCTATCTCCTAAACCTCTACAGAAGACTGACATTTTTAGAGCTGGAAGTAGACTGTCTCCTCAACACACTGTATCTTCATATTTGAGCAAGTGTAATTGCCAGAAGGTCCCCTCTTTCCTGAATCACAAATCCCTGCACCTTTAACCACCTACCTTGTTCTGCATTTACATGGGCATGATAGCCTTTCAGGCATGCATTTGTCCCCTCCAGATTGTGTGCGGACCTACTCTGAGGCCAAATTAGCTGGTATAAATGGACACCTAGAAATAGGATAGGAGAAATTCTATATTCATTTTTCATAGAGTTGAACCAACAACTTTGGACATGCTTGGAGATGATAACAGGCCAAACCTTCAGATATTTTAGCACAGTCCTCCTGTTCTGCTTATTTTTATACATCTCTATTTATTTATGTATATTTTGGGAGACTTTGGTGCTAGGTTTCAGTCACATCTTAACTCCATAAGCCTGGGAAAAATCAGAAAAATACAGGACCTAAGTCATGCTTTTTCTTGTAAAATATTCCTGTGAGCTATTTAACTTCCACATATAAGATGTGAGTCGTATTGAGTGTCTTGTCCCTCTAAATCCAGCTCCTGGTTTTCTGTTTCTTTTTAATAACAGCAAGAATGATGTTTGTGAGGTTTTTTTTCAAATACTTACTAAATAAGATACATGGTTGTCAAGTATTATGAACTCCTCTGGGAGACGTATACCTTTAAAGGGACTTGTGAGTTGTGTATGGAAAGTGGTAGAGTGAATACTTGACCAAAACCATCTTGTAATAAATCATGTAGTTTTCCTGCAGGCCTACTATGTACTTAGCACTGATACATGATGTGATTTGTCCCAGAGCATAGTTCTGAGGCGGTTATTAGTCATGGTACTATTTTGGAAAGAAAGAATTTTTAAGTCATTTATTCCATACCCCATGCTGGAAAACTATGAATCTCTGGCTTCTCTCTGTGTTTGGCAATCTTGTTTCTGCTAGCTTCACACTTCCCAGTGTCTTTCAAGTGTGATATTTTATTGATTCAGTAATGTCCTATTCACTCACAGTGAAATAAGACACACCATGATGGGAAAAGGAGAAATGGAAGGAAAAATATATGTATACTGAAGATAGTTAAGATTGCTATACAGCAAGGTTTTCTTAGTTCATTAAAAAGAAAGTTTTGTTCTAATATTGTACAAACAAGATAGCATGTCTGTATCTTCTATTCTGAATAACTACTAGGAAGACAATAATACACAATGCATCAACATTGTAACTGACTGTCCCAATAACCTGTTTTGAAACTCAGTGTCACTGTTATATTTATCTTTTTTGATCTCTCTTAAAAGTTAAAAATGAAATAAAAATATAGTCTTTGAATTAGATTGATTTTGATTTTCAGATTCTTATTGAACAGCAAGTAGGACGTCTATTTTGCATCCAAAATGTATATTAAGGTGTTGAATTAACAAGCCTAAATTACCAGCAGCCAAATTTTCTGGCTTGGATCTCCTTGCTTTCTGAATGCTAATGAGCTGATCTACAGACCCTCTTGTCAGGGTCTAACAGCCAAGGTAGACTGATTTTTACTTCTCTGTCAATATTGACAAAGTCCTACCCTTAAGTAATATAATCTTACTGCCAAACTCAGTGATTAATAAACTCATGTGTTAGTCCTATGTGAGAGGAAAGTAGTATTGGAAGCTACCCAGGGACACAGATAAAGGAACCAAAGTGGCTAAGAGGGGCTTTTCACAGGTCTAGATTTTATTTGCAGCCCATCATTTCACCAGCCTAGTGTTTACAGGCACTCTAGTAGCCCTGAGCCTCCACAATACATGGGGCACACTGAATCTGTCACTGGAAAGAATCAGAATGCAGGCTCCTGCGGGGGACACAGGTGTCAGTGCCTGGGCATGCTGGGCCAGGAAGTCATTATCCACATCTGATGAGCTCGGAGGTACCCGTGGGGGTTTTCATCAGCAAGAGACTCACAAAAGGCCTGCTGGAAGTCTCATCGTGCTTCAGTTTAACAGTTAACAGGAAGTGGGGAGACCCCCTTGGAGCTGAGCTCTGAGTGCCTGTGGGTCAATAATGCTTTGTCAAGAGAGGAAGAAACGACAGACGAACCTTGGAGGTCTGTCAGGGAGAAGGAGAGTTTAGAATGGGTGAATATAGGGGACAGTTTCTCTATTTTTAGTGGTAAAAGGCACATTTTTTGGTCCTGGTTATGCTGCATTCTGTGAAGTTTAAAATTTTCCCTCAGAGTTACAGACTGAAATCAGTTTTCTTTGGTGAGAAATGATCTTCTATCTTGTGATGTTTCATTAAAACAAAACTGAGCTCCCAAGGCAATAGCTTCCTTACCCAGCAGGATGGAGACATGTAGAGCAGGCTTTGCCCAGAGAATGCGTAGGGATAAAAGGTAAAGGCAGTCCAACATCAAAGGGAGCCTCAGGCTCCATCATAGGGAGTCTAATGTAATTAGTTTGGATGTAGAATTAAGTTACTGCTGCCTGCAGACAGGTTGGTGTGTTCTGAACTCCAACCGCACAAATCCAATGAAATTAGTCTCCTTAGTCTGCACACATAGACAGCAGAATTTTAATGGGGTTTTCGCTGAACCTTGATAAGCATGGAATTCCACAGATGTCCTCTTTACAATCTGTATTCATAGTTTCTGGCCTCTTCGAATAAGTTTGATAAGATTTAGTAATGAACAAAATGAAATCTCTTAGACTTGACTCTCTGGGAGTTATGGTGGTATTTTTCTGTCTGTACTCTGGCTTGATAGCTCCTGTAATCATCATTCGTCTGTGAAAAAGAAACTCACATGTAATAAGAAAATGAAGCATCTTAAGTTAACTGCAAATTGCAAATCAATTTTTAGTGAGACTAGAGTGGAAATCTGGTCTACAATGTGGCAAGTTACACAGGTCTAATTATAAAATGATGAAATGGCATCACACCTCATCTACAGAATCTTTACCAAAGATGAGAATCTTTCTAGGATTTAGAAAAGAGAAATTCGTAGTATCTGGGTACCTAACCATTAACCTAATTAATGGAAGTGTTTCTAAATGCTAAAACTTACTAGGATTTTGTTGGACTCACTTTGCTACCCATACCTTCCTGAGAAAAAGCCAGAAAGCTTCATAGACCCCAGTAAAAGTAGGAAACTCTTGGGATTTTCACAGTAGCACTGGGCACAGACTGCTGGGTATTCTCTTCCTGTGTCTGTCTCTGCAGAGAGGCTGTGACTCCTGCCAGGCATGAAGTCCTTTTGCCACCTCATCTATGTCTTCCTCAGATCTAGTTGCGGAGGCAGAGCACTAAGTGGGTATGTCCTTGGATTTCATAAAAAATGCAGTGCTCCAGTGACTAGTTAGCTGCTTGCTAATTGGTTGTGGTTGTGCATGCTTGTATCCCTACTCAGGAGTCTGAGGCAGGAGGATGGCAAGTATGAGACCAGCCGAGGAAGAACCTGTCTCAAAATTTTAGAAAGGCCTTAGGATATAGCTCAGTAAAACATTGCATAGTCTGTGGAAGGCCCTAGGATCAGTCTCCATGTCTTACTTTTCTTATTGCTTAGACAAAATACCCAATACCCAAAGCTAATGCAGGAAAGGTTTATTTGAGATTCTTTCTAGGATTTGGAAAAGACCTACAGTTTGTAAAGGCTTCGGTTCATAGTTGGCTGGCTCCAAGGCAGGGCGTAATGGCAGACGGCCATCATAGAGGAGAAACAGATTATGGTAAGCAGGGGGCAGCAAAGGAGCAAACTAGCAAAGCAACAGCAAACAAGGAAAGCAGCCCTCCTTCTATCCCTTGTATTGTATCCTGGCTACATGCCCTTAAGGTGGGTACCACTCACACCCAGGGTGGGCCATCCCAATATCCACACCCAGAACTATGCCAGACAACCATCACACACTTAATCCCAGCATCACACATCTTACGTGTAACCACCTCTGAAAAACCCCACCTGCGGCCATATGAGGCTTTAGGGGGACATGTAGACACAAGCCATAACACCCTAGTACTGAAAACCCAAAATCAACTCGATAATTTCTGCACAACTTGGGCCAGTGGGGTGAAGTATGAGCATGTTAGGGAGCTGTTTAAGGAGCTGCTTTACTGAGTTTCAACATTAGGATCTGAAATATCAGGCTCAGAGGCAAGGGGCTCAGAGGCATTCAGCTGTCAAGAGCCCAGCACTTAAACCAGGAGCTGTGGTGTACACCTGTAACACCCACAGTCTGGCAGGCTGAAGCAGGAAGATCCAAAAGTTAAGTCCAGCCTGGAAAACCTTGTATTACATGATATATATATCATGTATAAAGGCCCTAGGAACAAACCCGAGAATCACAAAACAAAACAGAGCCTGACACCCTAGGAGGCGAAGAAGCCATGGGGACATGCTCAAGGCCACTTCCTTCCTGACCCTGGAATGCCTTGTGTGAATTAGAGTAGAACACTCTTCCCTTAAGAGACTTTATTGCCATCTGCCAGGAAGGCATTGTAACCGGTGTATGACTCTGCCATGGCTGAGTGTGACTGGCACCGCCTTAGAGGTCCAGCCCCCATGCCGTCCCATCGCAGGCTCTAGGCTCTACAATGCTTGCCCCGTGGGCTGGAATGCACAGAGGCCTGGTTGCCCCTGCTCCCATTTGGCTTTGTGTACAAAGCAGATAATTTAAAATTTGAATGTGATGTTTTTATCTTTGGAATTTTCATTTACAATTAATAGTAAATGTTTTGACTTTAGTTATTAGCATTAAAAAAACATTTTTTAGTCTGCTTGCGCCAGTAGGATTCTCAGTTCATATCTTTATTTGTGTATCTTTGGATTATAACATTTTTAGACAAGCTACGAAGCCACGTAATGTCCATAAAAGAATCAGTATGTCAGTAGTTTCATTATAAGCATTTAGGTTTGTCCTATTCCTTCTGCTCTACTTCAGATTAGTGCTAATGTTACTGAGCTTAATTAACCCTTGTAGAGGACTAGATTTTATTTCTTGGCTGTGGGAAAGATCAAGATCGGCAGAAGAGATTGGAAAGTAACTGGCTTCATTGATCAGCTTAGGCAGGTTTTCAATTGTAAAAATACCAATTGCTGTAGTTCAGTTAAAAATTCTTTAAGTATCCTTTGGGATTTGGTTACAAACTTGGTCACTGAAATTTTTAAAAAGGCAAGAGTTCTATGGGACTGAGTTTCTGAATTCTCTGAAGAACTTCATTTTTAAGTGGGTTTTCTTGCTAGATGGTCCCAACTGTCGACAGCATCCTTTAGAGTGCTTTGTATTGGTTTCAAAAGTGCTCTTGG
>PVKN010034793.1:0-11742 GCA_004027915.1 Capromys pilorides
AAGCTGCCCGAACACCTGAGGTCTTCGCCCAGCAGTGGTTCTGGGGATGCCCTCGCCAATGCCAGCTCGTGTGTGCAGTCACGTGAGCTGTTTCTCAGCGACACCAGGCCCCCCGCTGTTCCCTCAGACACACGCTCTGCTGCAGTGGAGCTGGGCCTGGCACAATGATGAGTCCCGGGTCCTTTACCAAATACTAAGTGTTGGAAACAGGGAAGTTCTTCATCCTCACTTGACGTGTGCTCTTCGCAAGACTGCAATTTCCTCGCCCTTCTTCGGTGACCCCGTGCAGAAGCTGTATCGGTTAAAGGGCTGGGGCTCCTGCTGAATCGTCTTCTTGGGGCACCTTTGCTAAAAACAGCAGAAGTCTCCTTAATGTCACTCTCAGCAAAACTGGTATCTTCCTTTCTGTCCCCATCATCTAACAGGTCATCGGGAGTCTGAGAACAAATATGAGAAGCAGGACTCCTTCCCACAGGCTGTTCCACGTTATCTACAATTTGATAGGAAGAGAAATTTGCAAAGACAGCTGGAAGTGCGACTTGACCTTCCCCTTGCCTTTGTTCCTCCAGACATTTGTGGTCACTGATGGGAAGACTTTGCGTAGAGGCCTCAGGCTGCAGCAGCCCTAGTGGGAGCACAGTGTCTCGCTCTGCTTGAACGTTCTCACAAGCACCCACCTCATCAGTGCCAGGGCGCGCTCTGCTCCCGTTGCCAGGGCTGGCTTCCTTAGCAGCGTGCGCCTTGCTGTGACCGCAGCTGCCTGAGCTCAGCACATTCTGAAGGATGCTCTCACTTCCTCCCACGTCTTCAGGTGATGCTGGACATGTTTCCTTACATGAATTTTTAATAAGCCACTTGTTGGAAGAAACTGATGGCATGAGATACGGGTTTTGTGACATTCCGTGTTTGTCAGCAGCGATGTGTTCAGTTTTGCTGTCCCTGACCTGAGATATTGGAGGGAGCCTTGAGACTCCATTGATACATTTGGCACCGGCTCCTGGCCGGTCATTCTGAGGAAGCACAGAGGTGCCTGTGGCATCAGTGACTGCCTGTACACTTCCAACCTTAGGCTCTTTCCCACCCCGACTTTCTTCTATTTGTTCCCATTCAGGAGTGATTTCTGGGCTTTGTTTCTTAAAGGACTCAGAACAGGCACAGACTGTCACAGATTGCTTTTCGAAGTTTCCTGGATTTGAAAACAGAACGAAAGACTGACGCTTCGAAGACAGGAACGTATTCTGTAAATACTGAGTATCCAGCTCACTGTCCTCCATTTCTGTGTTTGCCTCCCGGGTGTGGCTCAGTGGTCTGGATGGATCCTTACAACCTTCTGTGCCATCTCCAGCATCTTTAGACGGCGCAGGCAGCAGGTCCTTGGGCTTTGCCACTGCCACGTACTGAGCCATACACTGACGCGACGCTCTCCGTGTCCTCCTGCTGTCAGTCTCTAGCAAGGACATGCTGTCCTGAGTGCCACAGTCAGTGTCGGGGACCATGGAGACGCTGGTGCTCTCCGCAGACCTCTCAGTTGGCAAATCCTTTTCTCCACTCGACAGCAGATCTTTGGGGTCTCTGGTAGTGCCAGATCTCTCAACTGTTTGTTTTTCGTCTACCTCTTCTTTCTGTGGGCTTGCACTGTTAGCAGAAGAACTGGGTATGTTTGTCAACTTCTGTTCTAGGACAGCCTCCCCCGTATGCCCCTTTCCTTGTCCACTCGGTGTATTTTCCTTGGTCCCAACGGAAGCATCGAGGGCCCCTGCAAGGCGCGGCTTCTTGCCATGCCTGACTGGCACTTGCCGGGAGCTTCTGCCCTTTATCTCTTCACTGCTGGTAGAGCTGTTGGTTTGCAGCTCAGGGTGATCTGGTGGGCTCGGGCGAGGCACCTGCCTGGCTGAGGACCTCCTCCTCAGCCTGTTTCCCTGAGCTGCGCCTGAGGGGCACACATTCAATTCTAGTCCCATATTATCCACACTGCTGCTCTGCAGCTCTGTTTCCGCTCCAGAAACAGACTCTTTCCCCACTGATTGTACTGGGCTGGGGTTCTTCTGCCTCTGAACAGCAGCCCCTTCTGTCTCATTCTCATGATTGTTATTAGGAATATTCGCCACTTGACTACTCCCTGCCATTTGCTTCCTTCCCTGAGTTTCCTTTCCAGGAGTTTTTTGGGCAACTGCCAAGTCTGCTTTCTTGATAAAATCCTCAGGACGAAGGCATGCCGAGGTTTGACTCTTACGTTTTGCTGTACTTGTGCGGGGACGCTCTTCTGTCACCTGTGGATCAGAAGTGAGTATGAGAACTGGTTGCTTTTCAGCTGAGTGGCTTAAGTTGGGCAGGCTTGCCTTCCTCCCATAGGTTTTCCCAAATACTTTATCTTCCACGCTGCTCTTCCCAGCTTTGGGGCAGCCTCTGGCACTGGCACAGGTTACAGTACTTTGAGGACCACTGGCCAGCGGGTCTGTTCTCACTGAAGAGCAGGAAAAGCCATGCGTGTCTTTTGGATCTTCTAATGCACCAGCTTCTTCAGCTTCTGATTCTGACTCCCCGTCACAGGCGTCGTCAGAAGTCACCATTTCGTCACTTCTGGAGAACCACTCTTTCACTTTCCGGATGCTGCTATTCAGTGTGACCCAAGGCACATCCTGGGTCTCTCCAGGAGTCTCTGAGCACCGAGGCTTCTGCTTCTTCTGCTCTCCCTGCTCACAGAGGGGCTCAGCAATCTGCTGCACCTCCTGCTCTGCACCGGGGGCCTGTGTGGCGGCACAGCTCCCCTTGCTCTCGGCCCATCTGCTCTGCTGGCTCCTTGTGAGCCCAGGCTGTTCGCTTTGATTACAGAATTCAGCCTTTTCTACATCCATGCTGTCTTCAGTGAGCAATAAACGGCTGTTCAACTGCTGAAGTGAGCTGGCGCGAGTCTCAGTGCCACATGGCTCTGCACAGAAGTCTGAAACAGAGCTCTCCTGATGTCTCTCTGGCTGCCGCTTGGCGGCATGCTCCCTGCTGGCATTCGTGGCTTTCCTGCCAGGCTGCAGTCGGTCCGAAACCTCACAAGCAGCTGAAAATACACAAAAATAATAAGGTGCTTAAACACTGAAGTAAAAAAAATAAATAAATAAAAAATACTACAACTTGGGAGTGGAAATCAAGCAATCAGCTTTTTAAGAGAAACTACTTCCGCAGTCCACCAGCTACATCTTTGTTTTTGAGATAGCTCTCACTATGTAATGTAGGCTGGCTCTGAATTTACTCTGTAATCCAGGCTGGCCTTGAACTCATCGAGGCAGGCCTGCCTCATCCTCCCAAGTGCTGGGATCGCTGGCGTGCTCCACCATGCTCAGCCTACATTTTTAAGCTGTAGTTCACATTTTTTTATATAATTCCCGTGACATAGATTTATTTCCAATCAAGATAATTAAAAAGTTAATTTCATAGTTTTCTCTATGCATTAGCCGTACCTCTGACTCCCCCAACCTCCAAGAGTGAATTAAAGCTCAGCATTTGATCTGCACACGCAGCACCCTGTTCTATCTACATACTCATCTTCCCTGTATTCAAAAACCAGTTGGGGGACTGGGAGATAGCTCAGCAGTCTAAGCGCCTGCTTGACAACAGTAAGGTCCTGGGTTTGATCCCTGGTACTGCATGTCACGCTGCTCACTGAAACTGGGCATGGTGGTACATGCCTGTAATCCCGGTGCTGGGGAGGCTAAGACAGGAGGATCACTATGAGTCTAAGATGCATAGCAAGATCCTATACCAAATAAATATTATTCCCCCCAAAATCTGAATACCAAAAACCAGTTGGGAGAAAAGAAACAGAGTACAGGGCATAGTGGCACATGCCTGTCATGCCAGCATTCAGGAGGCTGAGGCAAAAGGTTCACTTCAAGTTCAAGACCAGCCTGAACCACATAGTGAGACCCTGTCTCATCCAAAAATAAAGGGGGGGGGGGCAGCTATCAGTTGCATGCAGTAGTACATTCATCCCCATCTTCTTCTTTTTGAGACAGGGTCTCGCTATGCAGTTCAGGCTGGCCTTAAGCTCACTTTTGTAGCCCAGGCTGGTCTCGAACTCACACCAATCCTCCTGCCTCAGCCTCCGAGTGCTGGGGTTACAGGCGTGTGCCACCACGCCCAGCTCATCCCCATGTTACTCTATGGAACTTTAATGCTGTCCACGACTCCCAGAGAAACAAACACATCTGAACTCTTAAGAGACCTTGTGAATCAGCAATGGGCCAGGGCGCCCTAGAATAACCTCATCCTAGCACTGCACCTACCCCCCCCCCCCCCCCCCCCCCCCCCCCCCCCCCCCCCCCCCCCCCGCCTCCGCAGTGCCCACAGGCTGGGAAGCCTCACCGATACTCTGTTCTGTGGACTCTGAACTGGCTTCAGCCTTGGTTCCTTGCAGGGTGAATGACAATTCTTGGTCTCTCACACTGTGAGGAAAGAAGATAGTGAGAACATGAGCGGTGTGCTCACACAAGTACGAGGGAGAAGGACAAGGTCCAGTGCAGGCCTGTAGGTGCGACCATAGCAGCTGACCAGGAGACAACACGCAAAGCCACCTGCTCTCTTTTCTGAGCAACTGCTAGTCAAGATAGGAACACAGGGCTACAGAAACCAGAGCAGCGGTGCAGAGCACTACTCTATGGATGTGCGGATGAAAGCCAGACTTAAGTGACGAATGCTCACCCTTGCGTCTCAAGGAGGGCAGGAGCAAAGAGCTCAGCAGGGGAGTGTGCATCCCCACGGCGGCAAAGAACTCAGTTTGCTACGCAGCTTTCTGCGCTCTTCTCACGAGGCTAGAAAGCTACCTGGTTTTGTTTATGGAGCATCTCGTATGTAGTTCAAGCTGGCCTTGAGCTTACTAGGGAGGCACAGGTGAGGTTCAAACTCACTCCTTAGCCTTTTTTTTGTCTTTTTTGAGACAGGGTCTCACTGTGCAGTTCAGGCTGGCCTTGAGCTCACTTTTGTAGCCCAGGCTGGTCTCCAACTCGCACCAATCCTCTTGCCTCAGCCTTCCAAGTGCTGGGATTACAGGTATGTGCCACCACGCCCGGCTACTCTTTAGCCTCTTGAGCAAGCACTGGGATTATGGGTTTGCGCCATCACGCCCAGGAACTTCCTTCTAATTCTAAAATTAGAAAAAAGCCATCTGCAAGTAAAATCTGATTGATAGCAGCACCGATCCCAGTTCAGATCCGTAATGATACATCTTAGGGTCAGCAACGATTCCTAAGGAAGGGACTGGGCAGCAACCCAACCAGCACCTGCAGAGAGGCTCCTCTGCAGTTATAGTGGGTCAGAGGGGTGCAGAGTTAAGGAACAGGAGGAGGAGAGCACTGGGGGTGCAGTCCTGAGCATCCTTACCAGCCCCTTCCCACGGCATACATGCTGCTGTCTAGGAGGAACTCAGCTAGAGAAAAAGCACCTGCTAGAGGCAAGTGTGTAAGAGGTCCACTGTTCTCTTGCTCACCTTTGAACACTGCTAATAAATGAAACAAACAAGAAGGCATTCACCAGGGGTCGGGGAAATAGCTCAGTAAAATAAGCACTTGCCTGGCAAGTGCAAGGGCCTGAGTTCAATCCTTAGTCCCCCCACCCCTCCAAAAAAAGAAGGCATTCGCTCCTGTACAGAATGAGAAGGAAGCACATGATCTCAAAAATTTCTTCTAATACCATGATTCTAATCTAGGAAACAGTAACTCTTAATATTAGTGAAGCATGAAAATACCAGCTGCACTGATGAAGGCTCTGATTTATTCCTCACCTGCAGTAGTTCGCCTTGTTAACTGTGTCTTCAGAGGAATCCGATCCTGAAAGAATTGTCCCGCCCCCAAAAGACAGATCAGTAAGCAACTCTGCAATTGAGAGGGCTAAGCTAAAAATATGCTCCTGCTGCAAAGCCGATCCTCGCTTATCTAGAAGAACCACAGAGGCCTGGGGCAGAAGCACAGGTTCTGGCGCCAGCCAGCCACTCGCGTGTGACTCCATGGCTCCTCTTCTCTACCTAACATGGCCAAAAGGCCACACCTCTCTGAATTTCTTCTCTCTCTCTCTCTTTTTTTTTGTACCAGGGATCGAACTCAGGACCTTGCGCTTGCCAGTCAGGCACTTAAGTCACTGCACTATCTCTCAGCCCTAGCTCTCTGGATTTCAATGCCCCCCAGGAAGCATTACAGTGGTGCATGGGAGCTCGAGGGTCACCGATCCCAACGCTAAGGGACAAGGCACTGGGAGATGTGCTAGAACACGAGCTTGTGTCAGCGCAGCTCTTCCCAGCCGAGTGCAGTTTACCCGGACTCCCTCCCAGTGGGACTTCCTTGTTACTTTTCCACTTTCCCAGAATTTATTTCCCCACACTTACAGCTAGATGTCCTTTCTTTTGTTTCCTTTACAAAGTAACATTTGCTAAGGTAGAAACTGCGTCTTTTACGTTATTTATAAGTCATCACAGATCCCATACAACTATTTTGTTCTTATTTCCCAAAACTCCCTGTCAGATACATAAAGGCGACCAAGGTTTCCAGCAAAGCTGAGACGCCGCACACTTGTGGAACCCGTGGCCCTTACCCAGTTCAATGTAGACAGATTTATTCCGAGGCTGCGCCTGCTGCTTGGTCCTCAAAGACCCCATGATTCCAAGGTCAGACAGCTGGACCCTGAGACCAGTCTCCTGCTAAGCAGCAAAAAATGGGCACCCATTGGCAGCTGGCTCTGTGCTTCATTCCCGAAAAGAAGCTCCAGGCCACAGGCAAAGCTATCAGTCAACTGTCATTCAGGACCACTGGGAAAATACCTAGCCAAGCATACCCTCAAATGTCTAGGCTTCAATATTTTTTCTATTACTTAAAAAACTTCCAAGTTGTGCATTATGTAAATTTTTTAAGTATTAAAACATAGTTGAAAATTAAAAACCAAAACACTTAATAAGATAAAAATTAAATTAAACGTATTTTTCTTTTTTTTGTGCTTTTGAGGCAGGGTCTCACTATGCAGTTCAGGCTGGTCTTGAACTCACAACGATCCTCTTGCCTCAGGCTCTTCGGGCTGACACTACAGGCATGGAGCACATGCCCAGCACTGGAATATATTTCTAATCACATGCAACGAAAGGATTGGCAGCTAAGATAAAATAAGTGCTAAAAAAAGCATCAGTGAACTGGGTATGGTGCTGTACAACTGTAATCTCAGCAACCCAAAGGCTGAGGTAGGAGAATTTTAAGTTGGAGGCCAGCCTGGACAACACAGTGAAACACATGCATGCAGGCACAGCGGAGTATGGTAGCTCAGGGCTGTAACCATAGCACTCCTGTTAAGGCAGAAGGATCACAGAGAGTTTTAAGCCAGTATGGGCTATATAGAGTACAAGTTCAGCCTAGAATACACAGAGGGACCTTATCTCAGGAAAAAAAAAAAAAAGATAAATGATTGTAATAAACCTCTCTGTTCCTATAAAGGAAAGCCTATTTATGAATATTTCTGCATGGGATTTTTGATGCTATGGAGGACAGAACTATGGCAAGCATTCAAATACAAAGCTATGTCCCCAGCCCTTGAATATTTAAAACCCTAACGCTTTTATTGAAGCTTTTCTTCCTCCTATTTTGCCCACCTACATCTACTGAAAAATGAATGCCCATATCTTGAGAACTATTATTTTAAAACCTCCATAAGGCTCTGTGAGCACCTGATACACTTTCCAACTCTCACTGCTTAAAAAAAGAAATGGTGTCAGAAAAATGGAATGGAAATGTGTTACCAGGGTGGGGTTCTCGAGTTCATTCTGTCCAAGTCTTTTGCCACGGTTTCGGTAGCCCATACTTTGGATGACAGAAATCTCCTCCTTTACATGTTCAGGAGAATTACTTTCCTTCTTTGAAAAGTTACAACTGTTTGCAACTGTGAATTACAAGGGAACACAGTCTATAGTTAGGAAAAATGTACTAATTTTCTTTAAAGAAACTTAAAAACATTCTGTATGTGCTCTTTGTTGTGTTAGGATGATTATTATAAGTATTCAGGTTTCCCATAATTAAAACAAAACACTTTGGAAATTCTATTCCTAACACACACACACACACACACACACACACACACACACACACACACAGATTGTCAAAGTAATTTCTATTTTTTTCAACTAAAAGTCATAAACTTGGGGCCGGTGAGATGGCTCAGCAATTTAAAGCACCTGCTTAGGCAAGCTCAGGCAACTGCAGGGACCATGGATCCCGGGCACCACATGCTACGGTAGCCCCAACCCCAGGGCAGGCTGAGCCGGGTCATAATATAGAAAAAAAGAAAAGAAATTTTAAAAAATTTTAAAAATGAGTAAGAGCCAGGCATGGTGGCACATGCCTATAATCCCAGCACTTGGGAAGCTGAGGCAGGAGGAACACTGTGAGTTAGAGACCAGCCTGGGCTATAAAAGTGAGCTCAAGGCCAGCCTGAACTTCATAGTGAGATCCTGTCTCAAAAAGACAAAAAAAAAAAAAAAAAAACCCAAAAGAACCTCATAAACTTCCCTATTAATACCATACTGCACTGAATCTAAGACACCAACAAATGTAAAGCCCAGGGCTCTTTTCTGTGTATTATGGAAGAACTAAACAACAAAGTGACCATTGGTAGTAAAGCGCTGACTGTGGAGATGAGCATCTCAGGGCTGATGACTAAGGGGCAGACAGGTGGGAAGGACTCGGGACAGACGCCAGAGGCAGAGCTAGACTCAACTAGGCCATCCTTACCTACACCTGGCAATAAGCACAAACGTCTCACGCTCTAGGGCCAGCACACAGCTGGTGACACTCACCCTGCAAGCCACAGTCGAGCTCAAAAGCATGCATGACCTTTGACAGCTCTTCAACCAGCTGGCTGAATCTTGTGCTCTCCTGCAGGCTTCTGGAATTAAATTGTAAGAAAGGTACACTCAGCAAGTGATCATCGACTTTTCAAAGGACAGTATAGTGGGGAAAGGCACTTAAAGAAACACAAGGTTAGGTTTCCCCTGCAGCCACAGCAGAAAACCACGCTCACAGGAACAGAACTTTGAGTGGCCTCACACGATAACCATGGTGACAACGACCGCAGCATCATCTGTGGCAGGGCGGATCGATTCCGTGGTTCTCTGTCATTTGTGTAAGTCTGTGAGAAGCCTAATGCTTCCTAATGCAGCATCGCCTCGAGGCCTTGGTGGACATAAGCCCTCTTGGTTGCCCCTGCGTCTCAGGACTTCCACCAAAGCAAAGAAGAGATGGACAACCTCCAAGGAGAGACACGAGCGCAGGAAGGTGGAGAGGAACGGCAATTCACCCCTTCCTACAACAGCCGAGCACCTGCTGGGCTCCGGGCACGCGGGCAAAGCGGCTGCCCACAGAACCTCACCGGGGCAACGAGATGCGCGGCACAGAAATGCACGGTGGGGGGAAGCGGGTCAGAAAAACTGCCACGAGAGGCAAACGGAGGACCGGCAGCCAGTGCGCGTAAGGCCATCAGCCCTACTTTCCACATGGTTTCCAGTTCCGGCGTCATGCAGGAACACGAAAGGTGATGCTGTCCCTAGCCACGGTACCCAAAAGTCCCGGCGTCCCCTCAGGACAACACCAAGCTGGATCACCTGGGGCTGGCTGAGCACAGACGGGAAGGGACACCAAGCTGCTGACATCTGCAGAGTGCAGGTGCTGCCCAGAACATTCAGGAAAACACCCCAGAATTCGCTGCACACTTGCATGGGACACCTGCTACTCCACGAGCATTTCTCCTTCTCATCCCAGCCCCAGCATTACCCAAAGTACAGACCTTTTGGTGATATGGTTCTTGCACAGCGGACACTGCGCAGGTCCTTTCTTCTGGTCGAGAAGCTTCAACATACAAAATCTAGAAATGATAAAGAAAGCAGCACATACTTCCTTTTGTAACAAGAACATTCAGAAAGCAAACAGCCAAAAAGAAAATCCTACGACTGCTCCAAAGGTCACTAAAGGTACGACAAGCAACTTATAGCCAATGATTGTAATTGTTTTTAGATGCTGCATGAGCAGAAAACCAAACTACATAAAAAATAACCCACAAAAACTGAACAGGTGCCTACAGCTTAGCTGTCATAATCAAATAAAGCTTATCACAAGTGAGTACAGGATACGTAACGACCCTCGCTGCGCCGTGCTGCGCAATCAGACGCAATTACGTAGTTCACGGGAAGCGATTCTTAGTTTAGACACGCAGCACCTCTGGCTGGGAGTGCGACTCGGCACACGGTGCCTCCCGGTGCTAAGGGGACAGCAGTTACGCTCACTGTAGGCAAGTGGCGCATGCACGCAACACACCTCAGTCGTTTTCCCCTTCCCTCTACACAGTTATTTAGGCTTTTTGGCACAGAGTATGCACTATCCCGCCTGGGTCTCCCTGTGACATCAACACTCCTTAAAGACACAGGATAGAGGGGCCAGGGAGATAGCTCTGTGGCACAAGTGCCTGCCTGGCAAGCGTTAGGTCATGAGTTCGAACCCCGGTCCTAAAAAAAAAAAGACACAGGATAGAGGCCACATCTAGACAGAAACTAACATCTGCTCTAATATGCGGGACAAAGAGACATCTGTGCACCTCCCTGCCATGTGGCGCAGCAGAGTGCTAGGTGGCAGGGGACTCCCTGGGTGCTGCACCACCTAGGGCAGTACAGGGACGAGCTGTGTCGTACTGCAGCCTGTACAAGTCTTAAATAAACAGTGCAGGGTACCAACTTATACAGAAACCAACCAAACTAGGGATCGTAATCTTCCTTCATGCTAGGAAGTTACGCATGAAGAAATTTTACAGGTTAACTAAACTCAAAAGAGAAAATGAACTGGAGGTGGTGGTGCATACTTATGATCCCAGCAACACTGAAAGTTTGAGCCTAGTCCCAGCAACTTAGTAAGAAGCTGTCTGTAAATAGAATAAGGACCAAGGACACAGCTCAGTGTGAAGGCTCTGGGCTTAACCCCTAGTACTACAAAAAGGAAAGAAAAAGAAATACACACACAGAGTTCTACAGAGGCTCTCGGTTAGAAGATGTGAGACAAACTATGGCTGCACTTGGTGGTGCACACCTGCAATCCTGGCACTCTGGGAGGCTGAGGCAGGAAAACGGCAGGTTTGAGTCCAGCCTGGGTGACTTCATGAAACTTGGTCTCAACAAAAAGGCTGGGGATATAGCTTAATGTGAAGGCAGGCACAGTACACATACAAGGACACGTACAGACACGTACACACATGTACACACACACACACACAGAGGCCTTTTAAATACTGGCACTTTATCTCAATATCTATCTGAGAAGAAACTGGTGGGCAACATATTGCTCTAGAGGCTGCAAAGCTCTAAAAGTGAAAATACTTAAAGCAGAGAGAAAGCTGTCCTAAGAAACTGCTGGGGCAAGATGGAAACCAGCAGGATGCCTGAGAAGTGAGAGGCTGGGGATGGGCTGTGGAGTGGTGTGAGGATGGCGGACTGGGGAGGAAGAGGGACCATGGGGGAGGAAGGCAGCAGGCGGCGGGCTCTGGGGACCCTCCGGAGGGAATAGGCTCCTGCAGCTTCAGCCAGAACTCATTATCCTCAGGCAGCAGCTGTCCCCCTTTTTATATCATGGAAACAGCTGAAGACAGAAGAAAATAAGACTACAGCATTCCCAGGAAAACAACCACACATCCACATTTTTAATACAACTAAACTTAAAACTGAAAGCTAGGAAATTCATAGAT
>PVKN010034794.1:0-11761 GCA_004027915.1 Capromys pilorides
AGTGGTCTAAAGCGCCTGCTTAGGAGGGCTCAGGCGACTGCGGGGACTGCAGTTCGATCCCCGGCACCACATGCTGCGCCAGCGCCACCACCAGGGCAGGCTGAGCCAGCCACAAAATGAATAAATAAAGAAACAAACAAACACAACAAGCAAACAAATAAATAAATAAATAAAATTTAAAAAAAAAAAAAAAAAAAAACTACATGCTTGATTTTCTAGGACCAGTGATTTTTTTCTTCTTTCTTGAACCACATCATTTATCTCTTAAGAATATAGTCTCATAATACACAATAGTCCTCTGAATATTTTCTACTATACTGACATTAGAAAAAAATTTTAACTTGATTTGCAGTTTAAGCTAAGATATTCATACCCCAAATGTTGATCTTTGCTTCTGCTTTTCTTTTATTTTCCTTATTTTTTTTTAACTAGCGACTTAACTCAGGACCTTGCACTTGCCAGACATGAACTTGTGCCACTGAGATATTTCCCCAGCCCATCCCTTTCTTTCTTTCTTTCTTTCTTTCTTTCTTTCTTTCTTTCTTTCTTTCTCTCTTTCCTGCCTGTCTTTCTTTTTCTTTTTCTTTTTTTATTTTGTTGTTGTTTTGTTTTTTCTTTTTTTGACCTTTGTGCCAACTGTGATCTTTAATACTGAGAAAGACCATGCAGACTGACAAATCTTGAGAGTGGTTCAGAGCCAGTCACATGAAAGACCCTAAAACATGATCTAGTAACAGAATAAATCAGTATATTTGCCTTTAGGCTTGTCCTCAAAATCTAGGGAAAGCCCAAGGCCTGAGGCCATCCAGTCTTTTCTTCTTCCCTCCGGTCTTGCCTCCCTCACTTTCTTTCACTCCCTTAGATCATTCACCTCCCTTTTCCCTACCTTCCCCTTCCTCTTTTCTGTTCTCCATTTCCTTTTTTAGTTTATTTTTGCTCCATTCTCCTTATCACCTGTCCATCTACCTACTTCTCCAAGTCTCCACTCTGTCCCTTCCACATGGGCCTCAGCCCTGCCTCCCTTGGGCTATGTCTCTAGGTTTAAGGCAGGAGGCAAAAAATGTGTATTTATCTTGTTATAGTGTTTTTCAAATCTTCACTGGGGGTCTTTTTGCTTTTGCTCAGTCTCTGCTCTCCTGACTTGAGAAAGATGTCCCAGGCCAGAAACTGAAAGCCTCATCCATATTCATGCTGTATTTGGCACATGTCTCAAAAGACCAGATTCCATGATCTGGAGCCAGCTTCCCAGCCTACTCCTTCCTCTTCACGTTCATGTCACTCTTGTTCCCCAGCAAGTGTGCTCCACTCCAGCTGAGTCATTCCCTTTAATGCTTTCATTCAGTTCTGAATATTCTCATTCTCATTCTCAGAATTTCTCATCTGTGATGTAATATACTAAGATAATGTCTAAGGCTCCAGGGTAATAGGTATTTGTTATTGTCTTATCTAGCTCTTGGTCAGCTGTGTCCCAGACTTCCAGTTTGATCTTTGGGGGACTGTCAATTGTGGTCAACTTGTAACACCCAGCTGAGGTAAACCAGTAATGCCGGATGTGGGAGACCCACCTGAGCATGGTTGCCAACAAAATAAATAGAACTGGGTCCCTGGTACTGAAAAAAAAAAAAAAAAGGTGGGTAGAACGTTTAGAAGCTGTTAGGGAGCTATTGGCTCTCCTAGAGCTGTTGGTTCTCTTGGTGAAGGTTGCCATGGGGCTTTTCTGTTGAAGTCAGTTGTTCTCACTATAGGAAGGCTACATTTTTTTTTTCAGTACAGGGATTAATCTCAGGACCCTGCTCTTGCCAGGCAAGTGCTTATTCTACTGAGTTATCTCCTCGGCCCTGTTCTCACTATAGGAGGAGCTCAGGTTGTTGCTGTCAGTGGGTATGGTGGCCATTTACTTTGGGGGAGGTCTGGTCTTTAATTTGATCATTCCTTCCTGGCTCCAGAAGGGGAAATGGTACACTGTTCAGTGTCCTGAAGAAGCTTATTATGCTGGCTTCCCTGATATGGGCTCAGCTGTTATCATCAAAGGAGCTTGGCATCTCATTGTCACTGAGGATGACTGTGGTGCTTTTCAGGAGAGCTCTGATTCTTATCTTGAGCATTGTTTCCTGGCTCCACTGTAGCTTCCTCAGCCTGTGAGCACAGACCCTTCATCCCACTGGCAGACTTTCTAGCTTCCACCACTGACCTTTGTGCCTTCCTAGTGCAAATCCATGGAACAAATTTGCATGAGGCATTGTGATGTACTCTAGGTGTTTAGCTGGACTCATCCAGGACATTGCCATGGGCTCCAGGACCTCAGCTGGATTCTTTTACTCTTTAGTGTGTGGACTGATTTTCTGAATTCTCTTCATATATGACTCTTTAAGTGACTATTATAAAATAATCCTATAAATTGTGTGTCCTTTATTGTATTATTCTCTTGCACACCATGACTATAACAATTTCTTCCCCTCTATATCTGTGGTACAGCTTTTGAAATCAATTCCTATGGTGATTTAAGTGGCATTGATGTTGTCTTCTACAAAGTATGAAATCAGACAAGTCTTGCTCACTCCCCAAGTTCCTGATCAGCAGCAATTTTAATAGACGATTTTAGACTTTGGCCATGGTAGACACTAGCATCAGGGCAGGGAATGGGGAAGCACAGAGTATGGGAGTAGACAGGCAGCAGGGTCTAAGCCAAAGCCCCTGATTCTATTTTTCAAAAAAGAAAAAAGTAATTATGTTCTGCAAAAGTATAGTGTTTTATAAATCTTATAAATACAACCCAGACTGGTAAAAAAAAAAAAACATTCTCACACTTATTACCTTGTTTTCTTTTGTCATGCTACTACTAGCCAAATTTAGTAAATCACAAAAGGAACACTAACAAGTGTTGTGCACAAGATTCAAGTAAAGTGTTTTAAAAAACTCCATTTGACATCATTTTTTCAATACTTCAGCTGTTTCTGACAGGTCATAGGGCATGAAAAGTTTGAATAGGGGCTGTGTAAAGTAGTGGAGAGGGTTCACTATTAAATGGGCATTGTCCGTGCATCACAATCACTGTGAAACTGTGGCCGAGTCAAGATCAAGCTAGGTTTGATTACGGAAGTCCACACTCAAGGAACTACAGTCCTACAAGTACTTAGTACTTAGTTGGGAAGGTTCCAGTCATAATCATACAAGGACTGTATAAAGATTAATTAGTTCTTTGTGATTACAAACACTCATACCATACTTTTAAAAAGAATATTTATTTATTTATTTATCTGGTACAGGGTCTCTTACTACACAGCTCGAACTCATAGTGATCTCCCTGTCTCAGCTTCCCCAGAGCTGGGATTACAGGCACGCACCACCACAATCAATTTTGGTGCTGGCATGGCATGCAGGGATAGAACTCAAGTCCTTATACTTGCCAGGCAGACACTGAGACCGCTGAGCTATCTCCCCAGCCCCATACCACACTTTTCTAATTAAAATATTACTTTAGTATAACAGTAGCCAGCTGTGCACCTCAGTAGCTGTACTGGAAGAATATTGGAGGTAATCTTTGTGTTTGGCCACTTGATATGACAAACAGCAATGTGTATACACATGTGGCAAAGAAAAAATGGGTGGGGGCTGGGGAGAAAGCTCAGGGGCACAAGTGCCTGCCTAGCAAGTGCAAGGTCCTGAGTTTGATCCCCGGTTCCGCAAAGAGAGAGAGAGAGAGAGAGAGAGAGAGAGGGAGAGAGAGAGAGAATGGATAAGTTTTGCCCACATTAGACACTGTGTTACATTTTTTGTGTAACTATTTGACTAGTCAAAATGATACAAAACAATCATGTACACCTGAATGATCCAATGTTAAAACTAGATCAGAATATGCTAAATTGGGTGAAATTTGTTGGACAGAATGTCAGCACTTTG
Source organism: Capromys pilorides (assembly GCA_004027915.1). Classification (NCBI taxonomy): domain Eukaryota; kingdom Metazoa; phylum Chordata; class Mammalia; order Rodentia; family Capromyidae; genus Capromys; species Capromys pilorides. Next base: position 3,901 of record PVKN010034794.1, read on the forward strand.
ACTGGATGCTGGGAATTGTTTGTAATGGACAACATGCTATAAGGTATTTTGAAATACATTAATAACGAAATATAAGAAAACAGTCTGTATACATCAATATTGATATTAAAAATAAATTTTTATGACACCACATCATCTGAACTGAAAGTTTTTATAGCAGGATTTTATCATTCTAATCATCTGTGTCAAAAGCATTTATGGAGAGAAATGACAATGTGATTTTGAGATTTTTAGACCAATAATGACACTCAAGAGACTTGATTTCCTCCAAAATTATCTACATTTTGATGACAGAAAGACAGGCTAAGAAAAACTAATCTGATCACTTGGCTGCTAGTCACTCATCTGTGAAAAGCATTGTTCTGAACTGTCAAACAATTTATACACCACTCAAATACATGACAATTGACAAACATCATACATCACTTTGTGGTTGTTTAAATTTCTGGCAATATATGCCAAGTAAACCTTCCAAATATGGTATAAAAATATGTATACCCTAGTAGATGCGAAGACATTTTACATTTTGAATTTAGAAATTTATCCTGGAACTCAGCCACCAGGTCTTTCTTCATGTCATAATAAACTTTATGATTTCGTGAACAAACTTGTTTCATTTATTTATAAAAGCAACCCAAACGTCACATTCAAAAATTGATTCACTAGTTATACAAATTTGCTAAAAGAACACCAGGACAGCAAGTATTTATAAGAAAAAAGCTAAGATCTTCTTTAAGTGCCAAGTTCATAGTACAGAAATGTACAGTACAATAGGATGTCAAAAAGACATAACCTTGGCCTCATATATGGTGCAGAAAATCAAAGTAATATTGATACAGTCAACATTACACCATGACGGAACTGGGGAGATAACTCAGTGGCCTAAACATCTGCCTGGCAAGCTCAAGAACCTGAGTTCCGCATGCCATGTAAGCCCCAGAAACGTGCACACAGTGACCCCGAAAGCAGGAGTGGTGGCATATGCCTATAATCCTAGCTCTGGGGAAGCTGAGACAGGAGGATCACTATGAGTTGGAGCTGCATAGCAAGACCCTGTATCAAATAAATGAATACAGATTTTTTTAAAAAAATTACACTATGATGATAAGATAGTGAGGCCTAGCAATGTGGTACTCACCCATAATCTCAGCACTTGGAAAACTGAAGCAGGAACATCACAAGTTTGAGGCCAGCCTGGGATATGTAATGAGTTCAAGGACAGCCTCAATTACATATCAAGACTCTGTCTCAAAAACACAAAAATTCAGATGGAGAAAAAAAAGAAAAACAAAAGGAAAATTAAGCACATGTGCTGTCAGAGTGAGATTTATATATGCAATATGCTGCCATGATGTCTGAAGATAGCTTTATGTTATGGTCTGTGTCTAGTTGTCCCTGCAAAGCTTCATGTAGTCATGGGTTGGGGCCTTCTAGAGTTTGACAATAACTCATGATTCACTCTGATTATGTGTCTTAGTACTTCTGGGATTATGGATCTGAGTACTTCTGGGATTATGGGTGTGGTCTGAGGCAGTTAGCCTGAGGCAGAGAACATGAACGTATTATAAAATAGAGAAACAGACACTCTCTCTGTTGCTCTCTGTTGCCCTGGTTAGTCAGTTACCTCTGATGCCATTTTGTTGCTGTCCCGCTGCCATGAACTACTGCTCTCTGCCCTGTTCCACTCAGCCTTCGGGCATCCGAATATGGACTGAGACCTCCAGTAACCGTGAGCTGAATAAACCTTTCTTTCCTTCAGTTTGGGTGTCAGGTATTTGTCCCAGCAATGAGAGAAGAGTAACTGAGACACTTTAAGTGTGCTAATCGAAGCAAAGATTATATCTGTGGCAGTGTTTTGGTTATATTTTCCTTGCAGTTCTTGTAAGGAAGTAAACAGTTGAAAATGTTGATGTCGGACTAAGGATATATCCTTAGCTCAATGGCATAGCACCTGCCTGCCAAGTATCTGAGCTTCATTTCTGATACAAAAAAAGATTTTAAAAATTGATGTTTATTCAACACATTCATTCATATTAAAAATTTAATATTTTATTTCATTGATTTTAACTATTAAGAACACAATGTTTAACAATAAAATTCATGAAATTAAAATTAATAATTCATCAACATAAACATTCCTACAAAATAAATATGAACATTACATAATCCATAATATTCCTCTAAAAATTTGCCTTGATGCCCCCACAGCTATCAAAATAGGTGAATTAACTGATGGGACAGGGCTTCAGTTGCAGACTTAAAATGAAGTTCTTTTAAAAAGAAAGATTTAGGGCCAGGGAGATAGCTCAACAGAATAAGAGCTTGCCTGGTAAGTGCAGGATCCTATGTTCAATTCCCTGTATGGCAAAAAAAAAGAAAAGAAAAAAGAAAAATAAAACAGCTATTGGGGCCGGCGAGATGGTTCAGTGGTCTGAAGCGCCTGCTTAGGAAAGCTCAGGCAACTGCAGGGACTGCGGTTCGATCCCCGGCACCACATGCTGCGCCAGCCCCCACCACCAGGGCAGGCTGAGCCAGCCACAAAATAAATAAAATAAAGAAACAAACAAACACAACAAGCAAACAAATAAATAAATAAAATTTTAAAAAAATAATAAAAAAAATAAAAAGAAAGATTTAAAAAATTGAAGAAAAATATAATAAAAGTAAAAAGAAAGATTTAAAAAAGTGAAAAGAGAAGCTATCATATATCCTATCCCCAAACTGTCACATGTGCTGGCCATATATCTGCTAGTCCAGTCTTTATGTTATGTTTTATTCTTAGCAATTCCTTACTATCACGAAAACTTTCTCTTAGTTGACATATTTGTATGCATGAACCTATTCAAATATGATGTCCAGTACTCTGAATGGATCACACATTTGTACATATGATACACAGCATTCTGGCCTCTTAGGAAAAAAAAATCCATCATAGCCTAAATTGCCATTGTACATGGCACATGTCTTGCTGCATTTATTGTGCCTTGTTTGTTTGCTTGTTTAGACAGAATATTATAATGTATTCCATGCTGGCCTTGAATGCATTATGTAGCCAAGGACAGCCTCAAATTCAACCATTTTAATTCAATTCAAATTCAACTCAATTCAATTTCCCCACCTCCCTAGTGCTGGGATTATAAGCATGCACCACTATGCCCAGCTCAGTGTATCTTCCATTACAGATTCCACACAAGGGATCCTACAAATCCATGGGTTACACATCTGTAGATTCAACCTATCATAGCTTGAAAATATTGTGTCAATACCAAACATGTACAGATTTTCCCTTGTCATTTCCTAAGCGATAAAGTATAACAAGGATTTACATAGCATTGAGAATGTATTAGGAATTATAAGAAATATAGTGATGGTTTAAATTACACAAGATGATGTACATAGGTTGTATGCAGATACTGTATCATTTTGTAAAAGACTGGAACATCATGGATTTTAGTATTCTTACACAATACTAGAACCAATCCTCCATGTATATTGGTGGATAATCATACTTGACTTATCAAAATGACGAATACTTTTTTATGTAACACAGGGAAACCTTGTATTTCATATTTCTGTTGATATCATTTTTAGATTTATATCTAAATATTTATTCTGTAATATCTCCAGGTTGTTTTAATGACAAGGGTGTTTCTTCTTAATTTTTTAATTTTTTTTATTCACTTTTTTTCAGTACTGGGGATCGAACTCAGAACATTGTGCTGGCCAGGCAGGCACTTATGAGACTGAGCTCTATCCCTGGCCCATCTGCCATTTTTGTAGTACATCTAACCTCCAGAACTGTAAGGTAATATATTTGGGTTCTTTTAAGTCACTAAACTTGTGTTAATTTATTACAACAGCAATAACAAACTAATCTACTGCCTATCCATTCATTCAGTTCCTATTACAGCCACTGACTTACAGTCCCCACTGTAGCAAATATACCTCTGCCTGGAACACTTCTTCCATAAATCTGACATGATCTTACCTTTTTCTTCAAGCATAGTTTAAATTCTCACTTCCCCTTGGAAACTTTACCTACACTGAGCTCCTCCACTGTCCAGTACCCAACAACATGTCTTAACACCTGAGTTGCAAGCATTAATAATATCATTCTTGTTTGCACCACTTTACCTTTTGCTAAATAATTGGCTATTACTTTTTTATCCTTTGTTTTTTTATTTTTAATAAGAAATAACAATATGATAGTTTCAACACACGTTATTAGTACATTCATAATAATTGATACATTGAATATTGTCCTCATAGTAGTTATACAGAGCACAGGGTGTAGACATGATAAATTTTCTAATCCATATTAGTAGGGGAGGAAAAAAAGAAAAAAAATTCTTCTCTTTGTACAAAGAGGAAGTGGTTGTATACATAGTCCAAAGTTCCACAATTGTAGTGGGTTACCGGTGAAACGGGCAATATTGGAGGCTGTTGGTATAAGCCTCCTACAACTCATCATACTAATTTATCTCTGCGTTCTATGCCTCGTAATTAAGATTTTCTGCTGGGTGATCAAGGGCAAGTTAAGGCCAGACCTGTATAATGGAACATTCATCTTTTTTATCTTCCAGGGTCAAGTCCCCACAGGATTAACTTTGGAACCATGTACAGTGCTTTGTACAACTGTTGCCAGTGTCAGCCATCAGGACGAGTCACGGCAATTGCTTGACCAGTTTGCTCTCTGTGAAAGCCTGAGAGAATGTCCTCTCTCTAGGTGACTCTCCTTATGCACACTATATTTCGTTCATCCCTTTCCTCTGAGATGCCTTAATCTCCTTGAACAGAAAATTTAGGAAACCACTGAGTTATAGGATGTTACAGCACAGGTTCTCTTACGTCCTGAGTCTTCACTGACCTTGAAGGGCTAGGGCCAAAATGTTGGCTATCCTCATAGCCCTTCTTTTTCTCCAATTTTTGGTCTGTTAACTTACATTCTCAACCCTCCAGCAGAGAAGCTTCATGATACTATTACTCTATAACATAGGTAATTGAGCTTAATATCACTGTCTTTCTGAGTATCAAACGTCTTAGACTTATCTTGCAATTGATATTTTCTGTCAATCATTGATATTCTACTAAATCTCTTTAGAATTTGAAAAAGCATTTACACATTTTTACAGACATTTAGAAATCCAAGGATGTTCAAAATTGTAGTCTGTCAAGTATGTGGCATTTTGCCTAGTCTCTTACTCTCACTTAATACCCTTTTTTGTTAACCAACCATTTACTTGAGAGAGAGTATAGCAGTAACTGAGTTTATATTGGAAGCAGTACACATCTAAAACACCAGAACAACATTCATTCCAAGCATAGTTCCAGTGCTGCATGCTGCCATCATCAATGTGAAAAACCTTTTGAAGTTTCCCAGGACCAACATCGAATTCTTCCTGTGTACATAAGTGTATGGTTTTGCTCCTACTATGTTTCCTCTCTTTTCTGCTTCCAGTCACTTCGTTGTTTAATCCATAAGACTTTGATTTCCATTCAGGTGTGTTATGCCTTTGAATTTTTATTTCTTCTTTAGATTTCTTATACTAGGGAGATAATATGATATTTACACATGTAGGTCTGGTTTATTTCACTTATAAGTATATGTTCAGTATACATCCTTTCATATATGTAGTCTTCCAGTTTATCATTCTTTATAGCTGAGTAATATTCCATTGTATAAAAATACCACATCTTTTTCAACCATTCTTCAAATGATGGGCATTTTCGTTGTTTCCAAGATTTGGCTATTACAAATTGGGCTGCTATAAACATAGGCGCACAGATATCGCTATGATATGATGTTTTCAGTTCTTCTAGGAAAATTCCCAGTAGGGGTATAGCTGGATTGAATGGGATTTCCAGTTCTACTTTTTGAAGGAGCCTCCACACTGCTTTCCATAATGGTTGCACCAATCTGCATTCCCACCAGCAGTGGACAAGGGTTTCCTTTACCCCACAGCCTCTCCAGCATTTGTTGTTGGTTGATTTCTTCATGATAGTCATTCTTTCTGGGGTGAGATGGTATCTAAGTGTTCTTTTAATTTGCGTTTCACAGATGGCTAGTGACGTGGAGCATTTCTTCATGTACTTATAGGCTTGCTGAATTTCTTTCTCTGAGAAGCTTGTGTTCATCTCAGATGCCCATTTCTGGATTGGGTCTTTGAATTTTGGGACCCTAATGATTTTTAGTTCTTTATAAATTCTAGACAGAAGACTTTTTTCAGAATACTTATTAATTAAAATCTTTTCAAAATTTGTGGGTTGCCTTTTCACTCTGTTGGTGATTTCTTTTAATGTGCAAAAACTTCTTAGCCGAAGGAGGTCCCATCTATTCGTGCTCTCAAGGGTTAAACGTGCATTTTGATTTTTGTCCATGAACTTTTTGCCTACCTCGATGTCCTCTAGGTTTTCTCCCACTTTCTCTTCCAGGAGATTTAGTGTTTCTCTTAATATTTAGATCTTTAATCCATTTAGACTTTAGTTTAGTGCATGGTGATAGACTTGGGTCAAGTTTTAGTTTTCAACATGTAGAGAGCCAGTTTTTCCAGCATCATTTGTTAAAGAGGCTATCTTTCTTCCAGTAAGCGCACTTGGCCCCTTTGTGGAAGATGAGTTGGCTGAGTGTGTTTGTACTTGCTTCTGCATCTTCTAATCTATTCCATATAGTACAACTTTATGTCAGGAATTGTAATGCTTCCTGCGATACCTTTGTTACCCAGAATTTTCTTTGCAATTCTGGGTCTTTTGTGGTTCCAAATAAATTTTAGGAATGATTTCTCCAGGTCTGTGAGGTATATTGATGGTATTTTGATAGGAATTAAATTAAATCTGTAGAACAATTTAGGGAGTATGACCATCTTCACAATGTTGTCTCTTCCTATACAGGAGCAAGGAATATCTTTCCATTTTCTGAGGTCTTCTAGGATATCTTTTTTCAGATTACTGTAGTTTTCATTGAAAAGGTCTTTTACTTCCTTAGTTAGGTTAATTCCTAGGTATTTCATTTTCTTCGGTGCTATCATAAAAGGTACTGTTTCTCTAATTTCTCTCTCAGTGTGCTTGTTATCTGTGTAGAGGAATGCTATCGACTTTTGTGTGTTGAATTTGTAATCCGCTATGCTACTGAATTTGTGTATTAATTCTAGTAGTTTCTTGGTGCAGTTTTTTGGGTCTTCCAAGTAGATGATCATGTCATCTGCAAATAGTGATAGTTTTACTTCTTCTTTACCTGTTCTTATTCCTTTTATTTCTCTCTGTTGTCTAATAGCTGTAGCTAATAATTCCAGAACTATATTGAATAGGAGTGGAGATAGAGGACATCCTTGTCTTGTACCGGATTTGAGAGTAAAAAGACTTCATTTTTTCCCCATTTAAAATTATGTTAGCTGTTGGATTATCATAGATGGCTTTTATCAGGTTGAGGTAGAGGCCCTGTATTCCAATTTTCTGTAGGACTTTGAACATGCATGAGTGTTGAACTTTGTCAAAGGCCTTTTCTGCATCAATTGAGACAATCATGTGATTTTTGGTTTTGGCTCTATTGATATAGTGTATTGCATTTATAGATTTGGGTATATTGAACCATCCTTGCATCCTTGGGATGAATCCTACCTGGCCATGGTGTATAATCTTCTTTCTGATTTGTTGTATTCTATTGGCAAGGATTTTATTGAAGGTTTTTGCATCTATGTTCATGAGAGAAATTGGCCTGTAGTTCTCCTTTTTAGCTGCATCTCTCTCTGGTTTTGGTATCAGTGTAATACTTGCCTCTAGGAATGATTTTGGAAGGATTGCTTCCTTTTTGATTTCACTGAAGAGTTTGAGGAGTATTGGGATCATGTCTTCTATAAATTTCTTG